>RJWM01002492.1:0-120537 GCA_004363535.1 Dasyprocta punctata | reverse complement strand
CTCCCTGTTACTTGAAAGATGTTGCTTCATTATCCTTTGGTTTACATAGTTGTGAAGATAGAACTGTGTAAATATCTGAATACATATATATATATATATATATATGCTGAGAAATGAACCCTGCCCTTTAGTCTGGGCTGTATCCCCTTTCCCTCTTTAATTTTATGGCAAGGTCTTACTTACTAAATTGCTAAGTTGTGCAGACTGGGCTTGCAGTTGGGTCCTCTTGCCTTGGTTCCTTGAGGCGAGGAGATGGTTTTTGACCTTATTTTCCTCTGTATATAATGTTTCTTGTTGCCTTCAGGATCCTCTGGTTGCCTTCAGGAATTTTTCTTGAACTTATATTTTCAGCAGTTTGGTATGATATGGGTAGGTATGCCATCATTAGTAGTTATCGTACATTGAGCCTGTAAGGTGTTTTCTGTGTGATTTAATGTCCTTTTTCATAAATTATTATGTAGCATGCAATACTTTCAAACATTTTCTAATTCCACCTTTTCTCTCTGTTTGCTTCTGGACTGTATTAACAAATATATTACAGTGCTCAACATTGTCGCACAGATCTTGGATCCTCTGCGCTCTTCCTTTGTGTATTGAGTTTTTAGTCTGAATAATTTCTATTGATTTATCTTCAGTTTGACTAATTCTTATATTGCATCTGTTTGTAAGCTCAGTTAAATAATTCTCCATCTTTGGCATTATAACTTGTCTAGTATTTTCATGACTTTTTTTTTTTTGTGTTGGGGATTGAGCCCAAAGCCATGGGAATTCCAGGCAAGTGCTCTACAATCATTTAGCCCCTCATGTGACTTCTGAAAAATTTTTACCACTTACCACTTGCTAAATTTCTGTTTATGCATATTATGCACTTTTTTCTTTTGGTGGTTGTACATTTTAATCACAGTTATCATAAAAATCTTTTTGACAGTGTCAATATGTGTGCTACTTTGAGGTCTAATTGTATTGACCACTTTGTCTCTTGACAGTGGGTGTTTTTGCTTTATTTTTGTGTCTTGTAATTTTTAACAAACATGTATAAAATCACAGGAGAGACCGAGAAAAATATTTACTGTGTTAGGAAATGGATATGCCTTTTATTCTTCAAGGTTCTAGTGTCTGGAGAAGCAAAATGAGTCAGTTGGTGATTACTAGATTTGTTGAGTTTGCTGTTGAGCTGTTACTAGAGTTCAAGTTCCTCCAGGAATGTTTTGCTTTTATCTTGAGTCTTCTGTAAGACTTAATCTGCCACAGAGTTTTCTTCTCAGTCTTCCCATTACATCTACAACTTGCAGCTAGATCTGAACTCCAGGGATATAAGGGGCCTCTCAGTGGTTTCATCTCCTCCTTAGGACAGCGTTGAGTGTGTGTGTGTCTGTGTGTATGTGATGGCGGGGATTCCTCAGTTCTTATAAACCAATTGAAGTCTTAGGCAGATCCTTTTTACACAAGCCTGTGACTTGTCAGCATTCCTGTCCTTTCTTTCTGTGATTAAAAGCTGCCTTATTAGTAAGTGTAGGGTTTTGAACAATTATGTTTCTTATTTCTGTTTCCTACATCATTCTGGCCGAACTCTTTTTTTGTATCTCTGCAAGATTCTGAGCCTGAATGTCACCTGCCTTGACCCAAGAGCAGTGACTTTGCCTAGTGTTCAGAGCAGGGTGGAATCTGATTTTTATGTCTCTGTAATGTGTTCTGGGGAGAGAGTTGGAAGAGGGGTCCTCTGAATTCTCTCCTAGTGACAGGTGCCATCTTCTTGTGGTAGCCTACTTTTGATTGAATGAATCAGGAGTATTTACTATTCTCTTCTCTGTGGCATATGACTTTTCTTCACTTGATAGTGGAAATCTAGATGAGGCCAGTTTTTATGCTTGTACCCAAGGAGCAGTTGATCTCTACCTGCATGTCAGCACTTCCAAGGGGAAGGAAGGTCTGTTATTTACTAATTGTTTTCTCAACACCTGAAAGAGGCTCTTGCAAATAACACCTGTATGGCTGTGGACTCCCCTAATAGACTTCCTGGAATACCGAGTTGCTTTGTTAGCCCACATTGAATCTTTTAATCTTAAGATTTTTGTGGTTTTCTTATCATTTTTTTAAAAGTAAAAATGATTTAATTGTGGTAAAAGCCCATATAACATTAAATTTTCTATCTTAACCGTTTTTAATGTACAGTTTGGTAGTGTTAACTACATTGTTGTGAAACAGATCTCTAGAACTTTTTCATCTTACAAAACTGAAACTCCATGTCCATGGAACATCATCGCCTTGTGCCCTCACCTTAGCCCTTGGCAGTCATTGTATTTTGTGTTTCTTACCTGCTTTTATGATCTGACGCATTTCCATTTTTTTTAGCCAAATGCAGTCTCCTGTTTCTCTGTGATGGGGATTACCTTCTGGAATGTTACCCAAATGGAATTCAGTTCACTTGGTTGCCTCGTGACTTCAGTCAACTGTTTGGGCTCAAAAATAATAATTCTGTAGGGTCATCCTCATATAAGTAATTTCTTTGTGTGCCTACTTATGTTAAATATGTTCATTTAAAAAGTGCCATTGAATTTTATGATCAGTATTTATAAATCTACTGATTAATCTATTGTTTTTCCTTTAGTTTGCAGTTATAAATGATTATATTGAAGGATGTATTGACCTGGAAGTATCTTTGCATTAAACAAATCCTGCTTTCTCATTATTTATTTTTTGTATTAGGTGACTTAATTCTCTTTGCAAAATTGAAATGATAGTTCGAATATATGCCCCTTTTTCCAGAGTGGCATTGATCTAATTTCTTTTGATGGCATGCCAGAATTTTGAATAATATTTTGGTGGTTACATAAATGAGTTGAGAAAAGATGTGTGCCTTTTCATAAACTGTCATTGAAACTCTCACTTTTTAAAGGTAGTATTGGTCACATGTTAATTAGGCAATTAATTATTTATATTATTTTTGTAGTCTCGTCTATTTGTGTACTAAATTCTTTAACTTCTTTTTGCATCAAACTTTAGGGAATTGCTCATTTGCTTTAGGCTATTGACATTTTTATTTTTTGCAGCAGGGTAGCATTGATGTTCTGTAGTTTTATAATTACATTTATACTATAAACATATATATATATATAAGTTTTTTCTTATATTTCATATTAGTATTCACTTTTCTTTTTTTCTTTAAATGTTCTGCAAGCTAATGTTCTGTTTTTTGTTGTTGTTGTTAAAAACTTTTTTGGACTTTTCACCAGCTCTGGTCTGTTCCTTCCTTTTTTCTTGCATGACTTTCAGTTTACAGTTTTGATTCTGTGTCTTCCTCTCTTTTTGTTTTAGTTTTTTTTTTTTTTAAGAAACCCTAAACATGAAAGCATTAAAGTTATAAGTACTATACTGATATGTCCTTTGCTATATACTATACATCATTTTATGTTGTAATTATTTTTGTTCATTTAAATTAGAATATTTTATACTGAGTTCTACATTTTAACTGTTTGTTTTTGTGGTGATAGAGATTGAACCCAGGACCTTCACACAGAACTACATCTCTGGTCCTGTTGTTTTATTTTGAGATGGCATCTTGCTAAATTGCTCAGACTGCTGGAATTTGTAATTAGCCGAGATTATAGTCATGTACCACCGCACCCGTATTTTATGCATATTGTTTAATCAAGCTTTTATCATACTGTTACATTTTTTATTTTTAAAAAATGTGGTGAAGCATAAGTAACATAGAATTAACTATTGCAGCTATTTTTAGGTGTATCATTTAGTGATGTTAAGTATATTCATGTTGCCATCTCCCTATTGGCTCCTCGACTGTCTTCTTTAGAGGAACATTTCTGTTTGTCTTTGGTTCATTTTTAGGGTTGTTGAATTGCAGTCAGTGATGGCTTTTAGAGCTTTGCGTGATACAAACAACTTGCTGTAGTGTGTGTGCCACCACCGGTCTAGATATTGACACCTTATCATTTGTATATTTTTTGATGCCCACTCCCATTCTGTGGATTACCTTTCTATTTGTTAATAGTGTCCTTTTATGAACGAAAGTCTTTAATTTTGATGTCATCCAAATTCTTTTTGTCTTTTTTTGGCATCTCTCTGTCTTTGTGTTTTTGAGTGTTCAAATTGGTGTGTACTGTCTTGCTTTTTCCTAAACATTTTATACTTTTATCTCATTCAATTTTTTTGTAGCAGTTGCATTGTATATTTACCTCTATATTGCTGACTACATTAGCTCCATAAATATTATTAAATTGTTGTTTATTTTGTTACATTGTTTATTTTTTCTGCTGCATTCATTTAGTTCATAATTGATCCTAGAATGATGTTCTTTTCTTTTTTTGGTACTGGGAATTGAACTCAGCCTTCATTATATCCCAGCCCCCTCTTTTTTTTTTTTTTTTTTTGAGTTAAGATCTCACCAAGTTACTTAACTGCCCAGGCTGGGCTCAGACTTATGGTTCTTCTGCCTCAGCCTCCTAAGAGTGCTAGGATTACAGGCATGTACTACCATGCCTAGATCTTTTTTGGTTTATTTTCTTGTAGGTTTTATTCTGGCAACTACTTTTCCTTTTTATTTAGGTTTGTTTATTTTTACTGTAGAGTAACTTTTTTTTTTCTTTCTCAGTATGTATCCAGATTTCCCTTTTAATTAATCTCTGCTTTTTATTATGATAATTATACCTGTGTTTGGTTTTCTTAAGATTTTTGGGAGTAGTTATTTCTCACACTTTGCCTTACTTTGCTGATTTGTTTTTCAAATTGGTGTATATTTTCTGTTCTTTCCATCAATTTGGAATATATGCTGAGCTATGCTGCATGAAAATGGTCACTCCTTCTTTAGTGTTATCATTATTAGCCACTACTAGTTTGTGGCTTTATGTGTGTATTCACCATTTCCTTAAGCGACCTGTATGAAAAAACTTCCAATATACTGCCACTAGTGAACATTTTAGTGACAGATACACACATTTGTGATGTCTGCAGAGAGAATGGTCCCTCTTAAATGGAATGCCTTTGGTGTATGTATCTTACAGCACTGAATATATGCACTACTTATATTCAGAGGCACATTTCTCTTTGCTTGAAAGCAGTTCAGCACAGTAAGAACTCAGTTTTCTTCCTTCTTCATTACCTCTCTCACCTGATGGGAGCCTTGGTGCACTTTTACTTCTCCACTGTTCTCTTGCTTTTATCTGCTCATTTTTGCTGAAATTTTTACTACTTTTTGTCTTAAAATTTCTTTTGCAGGTCCTTCTTGGTGCTTATTCTGCACATACCCAGAGCATTCATTTTTTGCATGATTATTTACATAATGGCTTATTTCCCATTACTTGTTCCTTTTCTCATATATCCTTTGCTGGAGTTCTCAGCACTGCTCTGATTCACTTGTTATTTGGTTAGGATGATTCAGTACTTTCATTAGAAGGGCTATGTTAGTATAATTATCAATGGATTTTTGCTTATCCCTAACTAATACTCAAATAATTCTCACTGAGCCCGGTGAATAGTGCTTAGGTTCTGCTTCCTTTTTTCCTCAGGTCATTGTAGAGAATTTTTTCACCATCTTCTTGGAGCTGTTGTTTGTAATGACAAGTCTGACTGCTACTGTGATTGTGTTTGCTTTGTATTTGTGGTCGACTCAGTGAATTGATTCCCCAGTCTCCCTTTTCCAGCATTCTGTCCTTCACTTCCCTTTACAGTGATACTGAAAGCTCTGTATATACTGTTTCAGGCTTCTTTCAACTAGGATAAAGTCATAAGGTGTAGATCAAGGTATACTGGAATTTCTTTTTGGCAAAAGGGGACAGAAAGATGCTCAAAATTGGTTGATTTACTTGTTCGAGGCTATAGAATCTTTTTGTTGTTTTGTTTTGTTGTTTTGAGTTCAGACTGACCTTGAACTCACTGTATGTCTAGCCTGGCCTCAAACTTGTTGTGATCCTCCTGCCTTAGCCACCCAAGTACTCAGATTAAAGGCATGAACCATCATGCCTAGACAATTATAGAATCTATTTTGCAAGAGTGAATTGATAAACATTTAAAAGAAATTCATCTTAATCCCAGCACTCGGGAGACTGAGGCAGGAGGATCCTTGTGATTTCGAGACCAGCCTAGGCTACAAAGTGAGTTCAAGGCCAGCCTGAACTACATAATGAGACCCTGCCTCAAAAAATAGGGCTGGGGATTTAGCTCAGTGGCATAAGTGCCTGCCTGACAGGCGTGAGGTTTTGAGTTTGATCCCTGGTACCAAAATAAAGAAAGAAAGAAAGAAAAGAAATCCATCGTTGTAAGTTTTATATAAAGGTGGAAGTGTGTGCTTTATGGCTTTTTGAACAATTGAACCAACTAGCTAACCACCTCCAGAGAGCGAAGTCTATGAGGCTAGGTTGTTTTTCATATAATTAATACATTTCTAATGGTTGCTAAATAGCTTACTTTTTATTCTAAAAGATTTGTGTGTATAAGTATTTTGTTTTTAAAATTATCTTTGGAATGTTGGGTTTTTGCTGGTGTATGACAAAAAATGTTCATTCTCATCAATCCTTATTTGTTAACAACACTTTGAATCTCCAGTTGTATTAAGGGCAGACAATTAAAATATGTAGATTATCTTTCATCTTTTTTTTTTCCTCTCTCTCTTTTAGTTTCCTCTTACTCTTATTTGGCCTTCTGGATTCGTCTTCCAAATACTGTATGTTTTCATTTCTTTTAAAAACTTGTAGTTTTACTTCTTTGGGTGATGTGTTTGTGTGCAAATGTGCACATACAGCTGCTTGGACCTTCTTAAAGGTAAGGGCATTGGGAAAGTTGATTTGTAACCTGTCTGTTGGAGGTGATATATCAAAAGGAGTTGTTTATTTCCATTTTCATATCTAATTTTGAAACTTTATTGACAATAATTTAATGAACATAAGGCATTTGAGAATGCATTTCTCCTTTATTGCCCCAACCTGCCAACTTTCAGAGCTGTCAGCCACATTGTCCTTCATTTTGTTATCAACCAAGAAATGCATTAGCATCTAGATGGATAGTCACAGGTTGCATAGAAGACCAGTAAGTTTTTTTTCCTACTTACTCAGAAAATAATGGAGCTTCCTTTGCAGCTTAACAAGTGAAGTACTTACAGACAATGCTGTCCAGTATTTGTTTCTTCAGAGACTTGATAATTTTATTTGATACATCTAACTATGTATGTTCCATATTAATACACTGAATTCACAAAATCTTTAAGAATTGCAAGTGATAAAGATATGAGTTGTTTAAAAAAACCTTTTATTTAAAGAAGGAAGGCTGAACCATAGATCTTTTAAATATTTTTGAATCTTTTATTTGGATTTTACCAGTTTTTCTATTAATGTCTTATTTCTTATTTAGCTGCAAACTGGGTATTACATTGCATTGAATTATCCTATGTCCCTTGTTTTTTCTATTCTCCGATAGTTTCATACTCTGCCTTTTCTATGACCTTGACAGTTTTGAGGAGTATTGGTCAGTTTTATAGGATATTCCTTTGATTTTAGTTTGTCTGATTTTTTTTATGAATAATTTGGATTATGGGTTTTAGAAAAATTGTGAGGTCAAGTACCCTTCTCAGTGTATTGTATCGAGTGTCATCACTATGTTGTAACATAATATCCACAATATATCCTTTGTGAACTTTGCTTACTCACTTAAAGTTCTTTTTGCCATTTCTCCACTGCAAAATTGCTTTTTTTCCCTCCTCTCCATACTACGTTCTTTAGAAATGAGAACTAACTCTTAACACACTGCTGTGGTGATAGTTGGGGCTGAAAGTAACTATACGTGACGTGTGATCAAGATATATGGTAAATATTTAAATTAAGAAAAATTTATTACAATAAAATTCTTGATAGTTTCAGAAGCAGTTTTGGAAGTTTTCTTTCATGAGTGTCTTTATAAAGTGCGATTAAAAATACACAGTGAGTGTTGTTGCTCCATGCCATCCAATAGAAAGGCAGGCTTACAGAAATTTTGGCATGTCTTTGTATCCCTCTTATCCCCTAGACCCAGTACTGTGTAGTTTGTAGCTTTTCTCCTAAAGCCAAAACAGCCATGAAAAATAAATATTTTGAATTGACTCAGGGCCATGAGGTAACCAGAATAGCCTAAGCAAAGACACTCATAAAAGAAGACCTCCAAAATTATTTCAGAAAATGGTAAGAATGAAGGGAAAGTGTGTTTGAAATGAGGTGGAGAATTTTTAGGGGGATTAGTGGGAATATGTCATTTACTGTAATAATTTAAAAAAGTCACATATTGTTGATCGTACCTTGTATAATGAGTAGAATTCTATAGATCTTTTCTCCCACTTATTTACTTAAAATTTGTATCAGTATGGGCACATAGATGTTTATTTTATAGATGGCTTCATAATCTAATATAGTGTTTATTTTCTTACTCAGATTTTCCTAACTCTGGCCAAAGAGCTCTTTTGTCCTTGTTGACTTCCCCCTCCTTTTATTTTTTGAGCACTTCTTCACTTTCTGGTGTTAGAAGATTCTCCATGCTGATTTTAAATTTTGTGTGTTTCAGCCAGTAAATCAGCCATTTCTCCAAAGGTTGTTAAATGCTTTTAATGGAGAATGATATTCAGAAACCAAGCTCTGGATGCCAGGTGTTCTCGTCACTTACTCTAGGGTTGATGTTGTTTTCATTGGAATCATAGTTGGTCAAAATTAATTCTTTTAAGTATTGTTTCATAGTAAACTGGTAAGTGAAGGAAATACGAATAGTTCTTTTGAAATGGAGAACTTAAATTACTTGGAATTTTCATAATCTAGTGTGTTGTGTATGGGTAGACAAAATAGTTTTTTCACCATGTCTTATGATAAGGTGACTACAAGTTTTCTTACATGCATTCCTTTGTAAGTTTTTATTACCTCAATGATTTGGACTGCTAGAGATGTTATGAGAGTAATTATTTGTTTGTGATATTAAATACTGAATCCAGGACCTTCTCATGAAGCTAAATTCCCAGTCCTTTTTAAAATTTGTGCTTTGAGACAAGGTCTCCCTAGGTTGCTAAATTGTCCAGGCAGGGCTCGATTTGTAATCCTCCTCCCAAAGTTCTGGGAGTGTAGACATGCACCACTACACTTGGCTTATTATGGGAATTTAAGCCTACGGTTATGTTGTATTACTAACACTATTTTATAACTTGCTAGGTATTTTTACATTAGTAGTTTATTGGTCTCTTCAGTTAATGCAAACTTGGAACAGAAAAATAGTATCAGCTCAATTACACTTGAAAAAAGTTTTGAAATTGCTATTTCTCACATTTGAAGATCATAGCCATCTAAATATTAAAACATTTTCTGAAAAGTCCTGTTATGACTGTTTTAAATCAGATTTTATTACTACATTTTAGATACATATGTAATGATCACATTCATCATGGTGAATTTGTACCTGTGCATGATATAACTTGATTCTTTTTTCCCCATTCTCCTACCCTCCCTTAAACCCCTTCTCCCCTCCCCAATTAAAAAAGCTTTGTTTCCATTTTTTCCTTCTTTCCTTTCCCCCCTCCCCTCTCTTGTTTCCCTCCTCACTTGAACATGTTCTTCCTATTTCACAATACCTATTATACATTTTGGTCCTTATTTACACTTTCGTTTCTTATACTAGAGAAACAATGCAGTCCTGCTATGACATTTTAAACTGTGTGCTGGGAACAATCACAGTCATGGACATCAGCTAATTCTCATTGAGCGTTTATAATGTGCAAAGGAGTGTATTTTGATTGAGCGCCTAAGATCTTGAGAACTATGGCTTTAACACTTGGTTAGGTTTCTTATAAGAATGAGTTCTTAATAGTTTGACTTTCTGCCACTCAAGTAAAACTACACATGCCATAAAACATTCATGACCATGTATAAAGAATTTAAAGAAATTGAAACCTCACTCAAAGCAAGTCATTGCAAAATTACTGTGTGATCAAGAGTGTTGCTTTGTGAGGAAGAATATAAAACTCTGGACTGTTTTTCCTGGGACCAGAGAAATAGTCTCCATTGATCTGTTCTAGGGCATTGTGTGGAGTAATTCTGACAGCTCAGCAAGACAATGCTGTTGAAGATTTTTGCTATCCCTCAGTGGTTCTTTTTCAAAGAGAACATTGGCAAAGAAGAGAAAGAAACAAAGTTTAAAATTTTTTCCTTCTTTTGAGGTTTGTGTATTTCATTTGGGACTAAGAAACACATTAATTAAATATAATAGTGAGTTGAATGGTAGCTATCAAAAAGATATGTTTCTGCCTAAATCCATAGAATATGTGACTGTGCCCTTACTTGGGTAAAAGGTCTTTTCTGATGTAATTAAGTTAATGATTTTAAGTTGAAAATACTTTGGATTTCTTGAGTTCAGGAAAAATTTAATGACAAAGTTAGAAGGGAGGATGATGTAAAAAGAAAGCAGATTGGAGTGATGTAGTGACAAGCCACAGAGTGCCAAAGAGTGGCAAGGGCTGCCAGATGGTGGAAGGGATTCTCCTGTAGAGCCTTCAGAGGAAGTTTGGCCTTGCCGTCACTCTTTCCATAACTGTTAGAGAACAATCTCTGTTATTAGCCACCAAGTTTGTCATAATTTGTTAGGGCAGCCACAAGAAACTGATAAACCCCTCTGGGAAGGCATTATGCTAAGTGTGATAAAGTTGAACAAAACAAGATAAATTAAGAAAAAAAATTCCTAGCACAAAACATTATAATAAATTGTGTATTTATACAGAATGTTCTGAGAGCATTGAAAGATTCAACTAGCTTTGTTCATTTGGAGGATTTAGGGGAGTCATTGAGGAAGGAACATTTGTTGTGGGATTGAGTGAGGAGTTAATGTATCTGAGAAAGGGGATGGAGGGCTAGAAGCAGGGGGAAAGATGTATGGAATGGCATTTTCTGCTCCTGGTATGTTCTGGAAGATGAGCAGTATACCCTCTAGAATTACAGTATTTTCAAGTTTTGAGATTAGAGATATTTCTTAAAGCTATACCTCATATTGTGGTAGCCTGTGTCTGCAGTAAATGTCGTTCTAGAAATTTTGAACGTGACCTGCTATCTGTACTTCATCATGTATTCTTCAGACTCACTCACTTTGGTAGGTTAGGCTATAGTATGAACTCGATGACTCGTGCAGGAGATACTCTGTGAACAAGTCAGCACACTTTTGCATAGGGGCCAGACAGTAATATTTTAGGTTTTGCCAGCCACATGAGGTCTCTGCACTCAAATATATAACACTTGTCCCATACTCTCTGGGGGTTTGGTTCAAGGACCTCCTGGGTACCAAAATCCAGATTCTCAAGTCTCTTATATTAAACAGTGTGGTATTTGCCAAATACCTGTGCACATCCCCTTATATACTTCAAAATCATCTCTGGATTACTCACAATAATACAGTGTAAATGCTATGTATTGTAGTAGTTGAAGAATAGTGACAAGAAAAGAAGTCTATACCTGTTTAGTTTAGACTCAAGTATTTTTCCAATACTTTTGATCCATGGTTGGTTGAATTTGGCAGTGAGGAACTTACAGTTACAGAGGGACAACCCTGTATATGTACAGACCTACATGCGTGCGTGCACACACATGTAAGTGTTAAGACATCTTAATATTATTATCTTTTTCTTCTTTGTAAGAATCTTTCTGGTCTCTGTCTTGTACTCTGATTGACTACTTTGAAGATAGTGATACAAAGTGTGTTGACTGCTGTCATTCTTTTATTATTTTATTATGCATAAAAACTATTCCCAGAAAGTGTGCCTTAAAGAAGGAGGTCATAGACTATATTTGGCTCACAGGACAATGTCAGCTGACCTCCATTCTGCAACAGTGTAGTAAATTACTAATTTAATTAATTAAATTTAATTAATTAAATTTTCTCTCTTCATTTTCACATGATAGTAATGTGTTTCAGTTATTAAAAAACAGGTATTAAATATGAATAATTTCAAATCTGAGCCATAATAGTATGTGCAGTTGCAGTTTATGGCTCTCAACCCTTAAACATGGAATGAGCTTAGAAACAACTAGAAAAATGCTTAGGTTTTCTTAGTCTTCACCTTCTTTGTAATTAGAATGTGTTCAAAACTTTTCAGCATTCTTAAAAGAATCAGGAAGCTAAACATCTGGAGTTCTTTCTCTAACTTCTGCAACAATATATTGCTAGTTAAGTAGCTAGTAGCTCTTTTGAAAGACTGTCCTTCATTGACACAAAGGTTTCCTATGTGAAATGTTTTGCTGAATTTTTAAAGATACTTCAAAATTGTGTTCTTGAGGGTAATAATTAATTGGATGTTTCAGATAATCTGAAAGAACTTTTGTTATTAGATTGTCTCCTCTCTTCAGTCTCACCTCCTGAAACATCCTAAAGTGCTGGTAGCTTTAGAAACTGTCAGCAAGTTACATTAAAAATTCTTTGAAATTCATTTAAAGTGAATTGGTATACAGAGCTTGGAGATGACTTATTTAAATTATAAAAAAACAAACAAAACAAGGTAGCTATCATAAAAGCCTTAGACTGAGGTTAAAATAAGAATATTAAGAATATTTTAAAAGGTGTCTTATAGTTCAAACTTTTTATGACCATATAGTTCCCATCTGTTCTGTTTTTCCCCCTGCTCAGTGAATCAATAATTTGCTAAAGCAAAAGGTAATTTTGGGTATAAAGTATATTACTGAAGTCAGTCTCAGATACAGAATTAGAGTACTTAGTAGTTATGTCTGCATGTGCTTCATGTGATATCCATAACTGATTAGTAGGTTCTAAACTCTAACCCATACCCTTAGGCTCACTCCTGTTTTAGTCCTCTCTCTCTCCTCACTGCCCTCAACTCAGATAAGGTCCAAGGCATTTCATTTAACTTGAGACCGTCAACTGTGGTGTGATTGGTGAAGTTGGTGAAAAAAATCTGTTTTTTTTCCCCCCAGGGTCTATTTAGTTATTTACCATTTTGAGCACAGCACTGATTGTAGAGTGGAGATATCTATTTTATGTTTGTGGAGAGAGTTACATAAGCTGTGTACAAAGCATCATTTCAAAGCTTGTCTTGGGGTATGGCCAATAGATAGTAGCTGGTATTATTGTTATATGCCATCCCTACTCTTCAACCAGAGGCAGAGGGAACACTTGGGTTACTCACTTCTAAAGTCTATCTGTGACTAGAGCAGTAATTGTCCCAGTAGAGAAAGAGCAGTGATAATCCCTCTCCCTTCTGAGAGTGCTTTTTAGAGGGAAGTCTGCCAGCCACACCTGGATGGGTGGTTTGCACAGAAGTGGGTGGAGGGAAAGGAAAGGGCTGTGCAGATGCAGGAAGCAAGTGGAGCTCTGGGTGAGGCAGGAAGCACTGGGCGTGTGTAGGGGCGAGGTCCACTCTGGCCAGTTCAGCCCACAGAAATGCTTTCTTTGGAAACACCCAACACTTTGAAAGATTGCAGTCTATAGAGAAACATGGGACATTTCACTTAAAAAAAAAATCTAGATTTCCAATGTCTCTTGAAAGGTTTGAAGATCTTAAAATGGTTACTGCCTTTCATAGTCCTGCTTCCTTTAAATTAACATTTTAAAGACATTTTAATTGTTTAGTTCAAGTTTTCTATTACTCTTTTTTAGAAATATACTCACTGTTACTGAAACTTAATTCTTCCATTTGATGTTCGGTATTATTTTGTTTCTCTAGAATTTATTCAGACCTTTCATTTTGAGTAAAGTTTTTTTTCATTTTGAGTAAAATTCAGCTTTAGATCAGCTCTGGTGATATTTTGTATTTATAGTTATTATTGTGAATGTCCCTGTGGCAGTTAGGGTGGCTTTTCAACCTGATTGGCTTTGGGATGGCCTGTGGGTGTAGCACACTAATGAATGTGTCTGGGTGGGTCGTGGAGCCGTGACCTTGGGTAGCGTGTCTGGTCCCTCACCCCTTCCTCTCTGGTACTGTTCTGCTGCTCTCCTCCCAGGTAGACCATGAATTGAGCAGCTTTGCTTTGGCCCTCCCTTCTGCCATGATATTCCTGCCTTCTACCCAGCTCACTTTGTACTGAATCCTCTAAAAGAGTGAGACAAATCAAACCTTTCCTCCTTTAAGTGGTGGGCATCAGGTCTCCTAGCCCAGGAACCCAGCAATGGGAAGGCTGGCTAATACAGTTCCTTTGATCCTTGTGTTTTCTAAGTGGTCTTTGTTGCTATGTTATGTAGGAAATCTTCATTCACTTTGATTGACGTGTTAAGAACAAATAGCTTATTTTTATTTCTATGTTTTTACTACGAATTTTATTTTATTTTATTTTTTATTTTATTTATTTATTTTTTTACTATGAATTTTAAACTAGAATAGATTTAGAATTTTATCAAACAGTTTATGTTAGGATTTTTGTCTTTGAAATTGGGATACTTTGGTCTGATAGTGTATTGCTTTCAAATAATAGATTAGTAAGTTTTGTGTCTTTTTCTGCACCGTGCAGTAGTTCTTACAGCACTGGAATGGTCTGTTTTCTTGAAAATTATTGTAAAATATATTGGCTGCTTTTTAAATGTTGCAAAACTTTAATGTTTGTTAGCATTTACATTTTTTAATAATTATTTACTTATTTTCACCCTTTGCACTCCACCAAATTGATCAACTCAGTCACTTCACCTGTTCTATTTTTTTCCTAAATCAATATTGGTATTTAAAATTACCTTTCAGAATTCTTTGGGTATTTTCAGATTTAGTAGTAGTAATTTAAAAACAGTGTATGCTTAAAATTTCAATTTCATGTTTAAAAATAATTGTTTCATGATTTTTTATGTTTTATATCTTTAAAAAGAAATTAATTTATGATTTCGTTTTGCCAGTTATTTTAAGAAATAGTTGTGTAACATATTTTCTGTTTTATCTACTTACTTATTTTGCTATGCTAGGCATTGAAAGCAGGTCCTGTGCACTTGTGCATGTCAGGCACGTGCTCTAGCACTGAGCTACGTCCCCAACTTATCTATCTATATCTTTCTCTCTCTCTCTCTCTCCCTTCCTCCCTCCTTCCCTTTCTTCTTTCCTGTATTTTTTTCTCTATGTCTTTGTAGTAGGAATTTAACTCAGAGTCTTTGCATTGATCTACATCCCCAGTCCTTTTTACAATTTTGAGACAGGGTTTCACCAAGTCTCTTAGGATGCACAGACGGGGATTGATTCTCCTGTTTGAGAGTGTTTTTCTGTTCGCTATTGCATTTTCTAGCTGTTCTTTTCAAAATGTTTAGATTTTATATTTAGCTATAAATTTCTAAAAATTTCTATGCATGCAATTTATCCCATGGATTTTTTGACCTTCGGATTTTGTTGAAAATTCTGTCACATAATATATGATTATCTTAGGCAGAATTTCTGTGTAGTTTAAAAAACAATCTGTTTAATCAATTTAAAATTTGATATCAATATCTTAACTTTTGCCTTTTGTATTAGAGATTTGCTTGGCTTCTAGGAAAGAAAACAGTATGTGAGTGAACATTATTCAGAGTTTCTGAAAGAGTTGCAGAATAATTGAAGTGGGAATGTAGTTGCTTCCTGATTTGATAACTATTTAAAAAGTTGATCCAAAGAGTCTAAGAAAACCAGAATGATATAGACATGAATCAATTATTATTGTAGAGAACATAATACTCTATTCATGATGATGAGTAACATAAAATAACTTGGAGCTATTTTGTGATCCCTAAAGAGTGTTAAATATCTGTAATATATTTAATTTCATAAAAAGAAAATGAAAAATGCCATAAAAGTAGAACCAAAATATTAAAAAGGGGGCTTAAAACTTCAGTGAAGACTCAGCCAGCATATTTGTAGATTGGAAATTAAAGTGTCACATATGTAGTTCTAAGCCTAAACTTTGCTACCAAGACAAGTTGTCTAAATTCTTCTCATAATCAAATTGTTTTGCTTTAAGTTTCTTATTTCTCCTGAAATTTTTGTACAGAGCTTTTGTATTATCATGTCTTGGTATTAGAATTGGAAAGTCATTTCTTAGTTTGAGTTCCTTTTTGCTCCTTGTCGACTCTGGCTCTGACCCACCTTTGGTGTACTATTTTTCAAGTATTGGGGAAGCCCTAAGCTTGTCTTCCTTTCCACGATTTATAATATCTCATGTATGGTTTATTTTTCTAAATTGCCCTTTCTTCTTTAGATTTATACATATGTGTGTATATATTTATGTATATACACACACACATATGTATATATACATATATATATATATATATATATATATATATATATATATATACACACATAGAGAGAGGCCAACCGACTGAGACCCCTCACACTTTAAGTGGAACATAGTCACTCTGAGAAAGTGATGAGTTGACATTTCTTTTTATTGTGATTTTAATAGAAATATTATTTCGCAATTCAACTTGTTTCTTCATTTTAGCTTAGTGATATTGCCATTGCAAGTTCTGTTTGGACCGTCTGGAGAAAACAGGGACCCTGTCTAGAATTTAGACATTGAAGCCTGAATGCACAGGAATCACAGAGAGGCATCTGTTATGGTGAAGTCAGTGAAACTTTATTCTCCATGCAGTAGTACTAAAAATTGGCCCTTTGGGAAGCAGTTAGGTTCTGAGTACTCTGCCCTCATGAATGAGAGTAGTGCTGTTATAAAAGAGGTTGAAAGTGAAGCCCTTCAAGTTCTACTCGAGAAGACCTGAAGAAAGTACCATATCTGAGGAGTGGCCCCTCACTAGAAACCAAGTTTACTAGCATCTTGATCTTGGAGTTCCTTGCCTTCAGACTATGAGAAATACATTTTTTGATTTATAAGTTACCCAGCCTAAGGTATTTTCTTACAGTAGTCCAAATTGACCAAGGTATCACGTTTAGCTTTTTTTCTTTTGACCTTTTAGAATTGCAACTCCCTTGTAAAGACTTTAATGTTGTAATACTTTAATGTTATGAGGAAAGATATGAAATATTTCATGAATTATTTGGGTTAGCCATATTATATGGACAGAGGAGAGAGAAATCTGAGTTGATAAATACCTTATTGTCTTTGCAAGGAAAAAAAATATCTGACAGATCTTGTGTTTGAACCTTTGTGTAATGATCATCTGTTGAATGTAACGCAGTCATGTGTTTTTTTGGTTGTTGATGTATTGGACATTATTTAATTTTATAGTCCGGATAGGGCAGTTGTATGAAGTATGTAGAAAATACCTATATTTCTAATCAATAAAATGTACATTTAAAAAGTTTAAACAATTTATATCTTGAAATAAAGATAAAATAAGGGAAAATTCAGTTATATAGTGTGTTAAATATTCCTTAGTTTTATTATGTTAGACACTGTTTCTTCTTAAGGTCAGTTTTATGAATCACAGGTTTCATCAGTAAAATAGTAAACATTTTAGAAAATTAAATATTTCATTAAATATTTGAATTCACTTTTAATGGCTAGAATGCACAATTAAAAATTAGTACAGAGGGATGTTAAAGTATCTGTAATATCATAATAATCCCAGAGTTATTTTGAATGAATACCAGTTTAAGGCTATCTGCTCTCCTTGTATGTTTGGTGAGGTGACCCAAAATTGAGTCTGTGCTTTCCATTCCATGCGAACGTAGTTTTTTAACAATGACAGTTCTTCTTTCCTCTACCTTTTTCCCCCAGGTGCTTTCTCACTACAGTATTTTCTCTTTTTCCTTTGTGGATAAACCTATAATATATGGGCCCTTTTTACCTGTGGTTTCACTTTTATGTGGTTTCAGTTACCTGCAACCAAATGTAAAATGAAAAATTTCTCAAATAATAAGTTTTGAATTGTGTGCAACATTCTAAATAGCATGATAAGTCCTCTCTATCCTCAGGGTGTAACTGTTCTTCTCTGTCATGACTGGGAGATGAGTCTTCTCTTTCTTCGTCCAGCGAATCCATATTGTATGGGCTACCTGCCTGTTAGTCACTTTTACCCTGTCCATTATATTGTCTCAGTAGCAGGTTTGTGTTTAAGTAACTTCTATTTTACTTAAAAATGATCACAAAGTGTAAGAGTAGTGATGTATGCTGGCAGTTTTATCACAGTATGCTATTATAGTCTACTTTATTAGTTATTGTTAATCTTTTATCTTTAAGCAATTTATACTTTAAACTTTCTCACAGGCTTGTGCAAATAGGAAAAAAGAATTATATATATAGGACTTGGTACTATTTGAAGTTTCAGCCATCCACTGGGAGTGCTGTATCTCCTGTGTATGAGGAGGGGAGGGTGCTACAGTAATGTCAACTGTGTATTTTATGATCCTGTTGATTAGGCTATTGATTGAACTCATGACCTCACGCCTGCTAGGCAGGTGCTTATGCCGCTGAACTAAATCCCCGGCTGATTAGGCTATTTCAAATGTGATAAAATGTGATTTTTTTTAGCTTCCCATTTTCCTTTGTTAATTCGACTGATACTTAAGAAACTTAATAGCCTACAAATCAAAATAGGAACAGTTGAGGCAAACCTTACTCCATTTTAGAGATTTATATATTACACACTGTATTTCTAGAAAGTATTTCTATTGTTAGAATCTGAAACTTTTAAATAAATCCATGCTTTCTTAGTGTATCTCCTGATATTTCTTAAGACCGTTGGAAATGCATAATTATTTCCAAAAGACTTTAAAGGTTTATCATTATAATCATCCAGTAAACCTTATTTTATTTACTAAAATAATGAGTCTCTTTTTTTTTTTTACCAGTGAAAGTTAGTGACTTCTGCTGTACTTGTCCATGGAGAAAGCACTGAATGTAATGGTGCACCCAACCCTATGTACTAAACTGTTTACAATCTGAAAGAAATGACAGACTCTGACAGTTAATTTCAGAAGTTAAATTAATATGGGCGAGTAAAAAGAGAGGAGAAAAGCACGTGGTGCTATTGAGGAATTGGGAAGGGTGTAACAGGATCTAAACCACTTTTACTAATGGTTACTAGTGGAAGTTTAAAGGAGAGTCTGCAGTATGTGTTTTGTCTCCCAATCATCTGTGTACTGGTTTTCTATTGCAGTTGTATTTCCTATTGCTATTATGTTGTTTCTTAAAATAAATCTAGAGGATTTAGAAGTTGTCAGATTTAATTAGGAGTAAGATGCATGTGTCTGTGTGTATGTGTATGAATGAAATTATACACTACAGTAGGAAAAAAGTTTTCTTCATAAAACATTATTGACTCTAGAAATTGTTTTCTAGCTCAAACAATGTTATGTATTCAGTCTGTGACACTGGGAAAATGGTAGCACCATTTACAGAAACAAATGTGGAAGAGCTAGAGACAAAACTAGTAAAAATGACATCTGAGTGGACCAAGAAAGTTGGGCCCTGGTCATTGAAATCTTTGAGCAAATTCCCTGAATCTGTATGATGTTAAACAGCACTTATTCTTTCATGGTTCAGAACACTTACGTGTCAAGTAATTTTGGTATGTTGTAAGAATTGTCATGAATCCCAATTTATGCAAATGTGCAGAAAGGTCAGGCTGTAAAGTTATGGTTGAATGAATGTTAGATAACACAGAGCAAGAGTTTAACCAAATAGCTCTACCTGTCCACAGAGGAATAATGACGCACTGCAAAACTGTCTAGAAACAAAATGTACAAATCACTGAAATAATGTACTAAAAATAGTCCAAGAATGATGACTCACAGGCTTCTAAAACACTTTATCTGATGATTTCCTAATTTCTGTACGCTTTTCTACTTTTATATGGGGTGTTGTGTTTTGTATTTTAATATAAGATAAAATATAGGCCCATTTTTGCAAAGGTAATTATTCCACTTGGAAAACTGTTCTCACCTTTCTAATACTAAATTTACTTTAGAATCTATTACAGTATCACATTTCAGCTAACCTTATATACTTTTAGTTAAACTTCTGTCATTTATTGCAGAGTCATTATATGAACTGATGCTTTGCATGGTGTGATTGTGAATTATATATAATCCTTGCACTTTGATAGTATTGTAGTAGATCAGATCTTTTGAAATTAGGCATAACTGAATTGTCACTCATTGGTACATACCATAGTAATTTTGAGTTCGTTTTAGTTTGGAATCATTTCCAGGAAAATGAAACATTCCTTTAATAATGGTTGTTTTTCCTTAAAGAACATATGTACATTAAAAAACAATTAGCACATTATTATGTAGCTAAATAACTCTACCTGAATATGTGAACTTTTTTCTTGAGAATTTCCTGTAGGGTGTCCCTAACCACTCAGGAGATTGTTAGTGACCACCAATAGTCAGTATGTCCCTTTTTCTGCAACATACTCTATTTTAGATGTATCATACCTTTGAATGGGGATTTTCTGTGCTGCATTGTCAATGGTATTTTTAATAGCTTTGTCCACATCAATCCTTGTTTTAATTGGCCACCATAAAGCTCCAACTGATGGACCTAAGAGGGTAATTGTATTTAGTAGTCTTAATTTTTTAAAACTTTGGAAATGTTTTAAGAGATAGTTGAAATTGTACAAAGTATCTATAGTTAGTTTTGTTATAAAAATTTTGAAATAAATTTTAAAGATTACTTAAATAAAGGTGTAGCAAATTACAGGAGGAGTCCAGTTGTTACTCTGCTCCATTCCCCACCCGCCCCCTTGGTCTTTCAGTGAAATATTTGAGGTTAAGCTTTAGATATTCTGTCCATCTAAATGTGTTAGTGTGTCTTAAAAAAAGGAACACATGTATGTGTTCACAAGATAAATTCTAAGTCTGGAAGTCCACTCCAAGATAGCACAGTACCTAATCCACAGACCTTATTGAGAGTTCATCAGCTGTCTTAATGCTGTCTCTCTTCTGGTCAAGAATCCATCTAAGAGTATATATTACAGTTAGTGGTCATGGCTTCAGCCTGGAGCATTTCCTGTGGTGTGCACCATAGTTACAAGCACAAATTTGAAATCTGTAGGACAACCCTACACGACGATGATAATGTTGATCTTCTGTTTGTGTCTGTCAAGTTTCCCCTCCATGAAGACCTTCTTTTCCCTTTAGTGATTATGTAGTGCTATCAGGGGAGATAATGTGAGGTTGTACCAGTGTCCTTCATCAGGACTCCACTCTGAATTGTTCCTCCATTGACTCCTGGTGTCTGAATCAGCCACCGCAGCGGTAGTTTTCCCCTGATGACGTGACAGTGCCATTTTCTGTCATTCTTCTATAGGAGCCTACTTTGTGGAAAGCTCTCCCTTCTAATTTTTTTTTTTTTGTGTGTGTGTGTATTATATCACAGATTCCTAATTTACTAAATGGGTTGTAGTCTGTTACTATTCTTGTATATTTCGAATGTTCATATTGTCACTTAGGCAATGAGAGGTCCTCAGGACTTCTCTTGCTCCCTTCACTCTTTGAACAGTTCCCGCCTATGGAGCACAATCAGTAGTTCTAGGCTCACTTTGTATTTTCTTTGCCCATCCTTGTAATAAACCTTTTCTCTGGGTAACTCTGGCTACTCTTAGTGGAGTGTGGTATTTAGCAATTAAAATCTGAGCACTCCATATGTGCATATGTACTGGGTATTCAGCAGACAACTGTGTACTGTGTGTATGTATATGTATGTGTCCACACATATTTTTGTGTATGCATTCTGTAAGTGCACACATCTATAGCTATGCTTATATCTGTGTTCAGGTTTTTTAAAACTACAATTTCATACTGATAGTTCCAGTTCCAATCTAACACTTCAGGGTTCTCTCCAGCTGTCACCTGTTTTGTCTGTTAAATACTTGCTACAGTAGTGAGATACCTGATTCTGGTAATCCTTAACATTGCTTTATTGTTTCCCTCATTTTGCCTAGCTATCCTCTGTCTTGCCTTCCTCCTATCTCCTTCCCCTCCAACCCCATCCCCTATATTGTTGGTTTTTGACATCTGCCCGTGTACCTCCTGCTACTATCTCTCCTTCTAGCATCCAGGGCACTTA
Organism: Dasyprocta punctata; assembly: GCA_004363535.1. NCBI lineage: Eukaryota > Metazoa > Chordata > Mammalia > Rodentia > Dasyproctidae > Dasyprocta > Dasyprocta punctata. The sequence goes on along the minus strand of RJWM01002492.1, from coordinate 98,608 downwards.
GTGCCACAGACACACATGTGTGCCATCCTCCTTCTCTAGTACTTCATGTACTTCCTTGAATGCTGCTGGGCATCAAATACAGTAAAGTTTTTAGTTGAGTTTGAAAATCATATACCATTTTATATTGCAATACTGTTATAAGGTACTTTTTTTTTCTATTTTCAGTTTGATCAGCACATTGAAAAATTAATGCTTACCATGGGTTGTGGTGCTGTTCTTGGTCTACTGCAGAAGTGGAGATTGACAGACTAACTGTATAGAGTCAAGCCTATTGGGAGGCAAAACTACACTTTCCAATGATGAGATTTACTGCATGGAAAGAGCAGGGTGTTTTGGAGGAAAATCCCTAGAGCCCTGTATTTGAGTTTTCTTCTTATGATTGGTTGTGGTGTAAGTTTTACAGACTAGATTATCTGATTTCTGAGGTGTGGGTATGGAATGTGTTCAGGCAGCAGGATTAGCTGAAGAAGTGACTTTGAGAGTTTGTGGATATAAGTGTAAGACCGGTACTTTAGTTTGATGAGCACACACTCTTCCTTTCTTGGTCATAGGGCTATCAGTCATGTTTCTGAGCAGAGTGAAATTTTGTATTGCTTATAGGGGTTGATGTGTAGGGCACAGTAATGTTTCTAAAAGCATTTTTAAAATAATGATTGTTAGTAAACCCAATAGAAAAAAGGAATTATAAAAATAGACTTTCCTGGTGGTGCTTATCTATAATCTGAGCACTGTGAGAGGCTGAGGCAGGAGAATCACTAGTTCAAGTTCAGCTTGGTCAACTCAGTGAGTTAGTGTAATCGTGTTTCAAAATAAATATAAAAGAGTTGGGGATGTAGCTCAGTGCAAAGACCCTGAGTTCAATTCCAGTACTGCCAAAACCAAAACAAACAAAGCAATCCAGAAAACAAAACAAAACAAAAGTTAACGTAGTTTACTGAAACTTTACTTTGTGTTATAAAACAAGACCTATGACATAACATACTAGTGTATTAAGGATTGAAAATATTTAGTGTTCCACGTGAACTTGTTTACTTTTTTGCTTACACCTGTTTATGTTTTGAATATAATTGCTTAATAGTAAGTGCTACATAAATACCTAGTGAAATATTTTCTGAATAATGTTTAGCCTATTATAAAGACTCTTTGCATAAAAAATTTTTAAATAAAACTTAAGGTTGGCTTTATAGAATGTTCTTTCTTGTAGTATTGGCTAAATATTTGGGAAGCATATATTTGAGTCTTGGATTAAAATACATATATGAGGCTTGACACGGTCATTCTATATTCACCATATAGATCTCTGGGGCATTAGGCCTAAAGAGTTATTTGGGAATTGGAGGAAATGTAGAAATTGTCTTTCTTTTATAGATAAATGTAATGTAACCTGTGCTAGGTCATGGAGTATGTGTTTAGTAGAGCTAGGTACCTGTATAGCTCTCTAGGTGCTAGTTCAAAATCTATAGCTCCAAGGTCTTAGTGCTTTTGGGTTTGATAGTGGTGGTGATTGTAATTATCTTTATTATTACTGTTTGCTTAGCTTAGTAATTTATGACACCAGACTTTTGCCAGAAGGTTGAACTACTGGTGGTTAATAATTACTTGGACCTTTTTTTAGTACTTAACAAAGATATGTACAGTGTCGTCATATCTGTAATTCAAGATGGTAAGTTGTAAGTTCAACATTAGTATGTATGATAAACAGAAAATCTGTGTTCCCCTTAGTATTATGACTCACGTGACTATACTCCTGGGAATCAGGATTTCTGCAATTCTGTTAGGAAGGAATTTACAGGAATTAAAGCCTCAGTGTCTACACATCCACCTGATGGTTGAGTCTAGCTATAGCCTAAGAAAATAAATCTAACTGGTTGGTTGTTGCCACTTTTTAGTCTTTTTCTATTTTGAATTTGAATGTATTATTGGAGGAGGGAATTAAAAGTTGAATTCTGATTATCTGTAGGGTGGGCCAATAGATACATCTGTGTGTCAAAAGGTATTAAAAAAACATGTTTGGAGGAGCAATTTGTGGAGTTAGGATCTGTAGTATGGAAAGTAATGAGTTTCTGCTTAGAAAAAAATTGCTTTGCAATTGCAAGCATTTAAATCATAAAGGCACATGAATATATGTATAATGTATTTTTATTTTAAAGCATGCTGTGCAGTTAAATGTTTAGGAAAATACTTAAACTTTAAAATGTACTAAAAATGTTAGGATGTCTGAGTCTGAGTCTAGTTGAACTGCACATCTTAGCAGCATTCAAGATGATAAGTTGTAAGTTCAACATTAGTATGTATGATAAACAGAAAATCTGTGTTCCCCTTAGTATTATGACTCACTTAGCATCTTTGGATCTTTGGGTCAGGGTTGTGGTACCCTACAATTTAGAGTGTGTGCTTGCTTGCTTGCTTGCTTGCTTGCTTTCTTGCTTTCTTGCTTTCTTTCTTTCTTTCTTTCTTTCTTTCTTTCTTTCTTTCTTTCTTTCTTTCTTTCTTTCACTGTGGAGCTATATTCATGTGTATAGCTCAACCATGTTGTGATTAGTGCCTTGTTTTCTTGCTATAGTTGACTTTCCATGAAACAGAGCAAGCTTTAGTTATGTGGTCCTATCAAAGATGTACAATAAAAAAAAATCACTTTCTCAAAGTTGAAAGGTCATTGGAAGATGTTTGTAGATGTGATCTTCCATTGAACCTTGTAAGCTTCATACTACGATTTCATGTAAACCCTTGAAGACGAGAACTCAGAAAGAAACCTTATTTTACTTTTTTTTAATAAAGTCCTTAAAGAAACCACCAGTTTTGTAATCTTTGAACAGAGTTTTTGGAGTCTGTAGAGATGAAAATACCCTGGAATTTGGTATTTATATTTAAACCATATTCATATTTCTACAATATGAATTTTGAGAGTTGAAAACTGTGGTTCAGAGAGGTGAAGTAATTTATCCAAGGGAAAAAGATCTGGAATTTAAACTCAGAAATGTCTGACCGGGTGTTTGCAGAAAATCCAGCTTTTGTCTTACAATGCCTTGCACTGTCTTGGGCATTTATTGAACTGAAGCATAAAATACTTTCCAGCCTTTTGGAGCTCTCTGAGCAGGATTTTATTCTGTTTATTCTTCTGTCAGGCCGTAAGAAAAGAAGTAGGCTGAGAAATTGGCATTCTGTCTCCTTTCTCATTTTATAGTGATTTTCAATGATACTAGAAGGTAATTTCTTTTCTTCTAATAAGTAGTAACCATGCGTGTGAGTCAAGGATACAAGGAAAATGGCACTGGTAGATTTTTCCTGCCATAGGTATTACCTACTTAATTTCCGAGGAAACAGAAACATTATTTACAAATACTGATTTCGAAAAACTTAAAGGAAACCTAGGCCTTTGTTTCTGCCTTTGAAATATTTTGTCTGAAGAAATAAAGTTAAATAATTGAATCTTGGACAGTGGCGTTTTATTTAGAATACATCTTGCATAGTAGATGATTCTGTGAAAGTTGGATAGAGATTCATTAGAACTGTGATCTTTGTTGCTTATCTTTACTTTTCTGTGCTGGAGAAATAGGGGACTTACCTTGTTGGTGTAATTCGGTGTGGTCTAGGAGCTCTGTACTGAGTACCCGTTAAAGGAACAGTGGGTACAAAGGAAAGTAAACATAACAAAACTTAGACTTTAATGATGAGCACTTGTCCTTTTCACGGAAAACTTTAGGATTTATTTGAACTTGGTACCTTTCAGTATCCTTAATTCAGATGGAAACATTCTGAGTTTTATAATCAGAGAAGAAAACCTTCAAAAACAGTCTCTAAATATTCTCCAATAAATAAACATGACAGAAGGAAACTTCACAGTGTGTGTAAAATTGTGCCTCTTTTGATTCAAACATCCTATAAAATGATGGGCCGAAGAGGGAGTCTGGTAGAGAGCCTGCTGCCTCCACCAGAGGATTTCGTTAAAGTTAAGAGCTACAGGACATGTGTTTGTGTGTGGACCCAGTCCTTGATGTTATCAGAATCTCTTCCTGGTGGCAACCCAGCGTACTGAGAGCTAGCTGTTCCAGACAGCGATGAGATGAAATCCTTATCTCCTCACAGGAATGAGTGTTCAAAATGGTAACCCAAGACACTAAGAATAATTTTAAACCTTTTGAATTTAGTACGGTCTTTGTAGTAAGTCTTTGTAAGTGTGTAACTTCCGAACATTTTATTTAACATTATAATAAAAATATGGCACTAAAAGTGTTCACTGTAACAAAAATTCATCCATCTCAAATAACTTACTCCTTGAGGAGTTTAGAAAACTGAAATTTTACTCATTGCTGTTGCATTGTCATAAACTTGTGAAATTTCTATTGTGAAGTCCCTTTTGGCTTTTTGAGGCATATCTCATCAAAGACATGGGTCTGAAAAAAAGGAAATGAACTGATTTCTGTTCTATATCTAGAGACTTGAAAACTTTGAACTCAGTCTGGAGGATATAGGATTAGAGTCCATAAAATGTAAACTTAATATGTCAGATCTCAGAAATCTTTATTAGAATTGAATTTTCCTGTGAAATATTGAACACTATTTAGCGAACAAGTAAAACAAGTAGTACTGTGTACATTGAGTAGAATAGTTGTAGACTATACTAACATGAGGTATTTCATGGACAAACATATAGCTTCAAAACACACTTAGAGTGAATGATAGATGTAGAAACTTTTCTGGTAATAAGGGGAAAAAAATTACTGAAGTTCTGTGTGCCAGGCTTGGTACTCATTTTTGGGGATTCTTATAGCCATCCTACAGAGAGGTTTTGCTTTGCATTTCATTAGTGACTAATGATGTTGAGCATGTTTTCCTGGGTTTGTTAGATATTTTCATACTTTCTTGGACAGAAGCGTACATTTAAATTCTTTGCCTGCTTTTCATTGGCCTTTTTTGTTGCTGAACTTTAAGGGGTCTTTATGCATTCTGCACACCAGACCTATGGTAGATGCATGATTTGGAAATGTTTTTCTCTTATTTTGTAGATTGTCTTTTCATTTTCTAGAAAGTATAATGCTCTTTGCACAAGGTTTTTAAATTTTGATGAAGCCCAACTGATCTTTATTTCTAAAGATTTGTTTTAGAGAGTGTCAGGTTCATGGGAAAATTGTGCAGCCATACATTGCCTATCCCATGATCGACATTTGTCTTCAGAGTTGTGTTTGTAACAGTTGATGGACTTACACTGACATGTCATTATCGTCCAATCTGAATAATTCACGAGTGCATTCTTGGTGTTATGTTTGCTATGAGTTTGGGAAATTTATAATGATACATACATATCTCCCATTAGTATCATTCAGTTTATTTTCACTGCCCTGAAAATCCTTTATGCTTTATCTGTTCATCTCACCCTCCCTTCAACTCTTGGCAACAAGTGATCTTTTTACATTTATAGTCATAATTGGCACAGTTTGGGACCAACCAAGATATCACTTGGTCGGTGTGTGCTTAAGTTAAACTGTACATTTAGACAGTGAAATATTATTAATGCAAAAAAGAATGGCTATCAAACCAAGTGATACATGGAGGAAACTTACATTCATAAGTGGGGGAAAAAAACCATTCTGAAAGCACATTATACCATATGATACCAATTATATAACATTCTGGAAAATGCAAAAATATAGAGACAGTAAAAAGATTAATTTATTATTTTTTGCTGTTACTTGTGATTTTGGTGTCTAGAAATCATGTCTAGAAGTTTGATGTCATAAAATGATTTATCCCAAGTGTTTTTCTCTAAGAATTTTATTGGTTTATTTCTTACACTTAGATCTTTAATAGATTTTTGAGTTAGCTTTTATATACAATATGAGGTAAAGGTCAAAAATCATTCTTTTGTGTATGGGTATTCATTTTTTCAGCATTATTTGTTAAAAAGACCATTCTTTGGCTAGGGGTGTAGCTCAAAGACCTGGGTTCAACCCTTCATGGATGTGTATGGGCATGCACACACATACGGACCCACACACACAAATTCTTTTTATGTGTAGTGATTTTGCACTGTTTTAAAAAATCTGTTAATCATAGACACATAGCTCTCATTTCTGTTTCATTGATGCATGTCTTTGTGGTGCCTTATTTCTCAATGCTTTGTTGTAAGTTTTGAAATTGAAAAATATGAGCCTTCCCAAGATAATTTTTACTATTCTTCACCCCTTGGAATTCTATATAATTCTTGGAAAATTTCTTGTCTTCCCTCTTTCCCCTCTTTCCTTCCATTTTTTGAGACACAATCTTCCATGTTGCCCAACTTACCTTGAGCTCCTGAGTTCAGGAAAGTCTCCCAGATGCCTAGTAGAACAGGAAAGCTCAGCTTTCCAAGTTCACGGGAGAAGTCTCTGGAGTTGTGATAGGAATTGTTTTGAATCAGTTATCAATTTGAGAATACTGCCATCTTAGTGTATTAAACCATCCAGTCTAAGAACATTAGTTTTGTTCATGCAGATCTTTAATTTCTCTAGTTTTTAAAATAATTTTCAGTTTTTCAGTTTTGTTAAATTTATTCCTACTTGTTACTTTCAATACTATTGTAAATAAAGCTATATTCTTAATTTTCTTTTTTGGATGTTCATGGATTGCACATGTATAGAAATAGTCAATATTTATATATTGATATGGTATCTTGCAATTTTGCTAGGTATGTTTATTCTAATTGTCATTTTTACTGTGTTTCTTCGAGTTTTTATATACAGGCCCATGCCATCTAAAGTGTTAGATTTACTTTTTTCTTTTCAATAAAGATGCCTTTTACTTTGCCTAATTGCTCTAGCTAGAGTTTCCAACAGTGTTAATTTACAGTTGTGGGAGCAAGCATCCTAATTTTCTGTTTTAGGAGAAAAAATCTTTTGCTATTTTGTTCAACTCTTTATGCAGATGTTTATATCATGTTGAGGACATTCCCTTCTTCCCTTGTATAATGACGGTTTTCATCAAAAAAGTGGTTGAAGTTTTTTACCCTCCTTGCATCCACTGGTATGATCAGAAGGTTTTGTTTTTTAACCTCTTGTTATGGTGTATTATAGTAAGTAATTTTTTGTAAGTTAGATCAGTGTTGGATACCTAGGATGAATCCCAGTTGGTCACGGTGTGTAATTCTTTTATTATTATATTGCTGGCTTTTGTTTGCGGGTATTTTGTGCAGGAATTTTGCATTCATATGTATAAGAGACACCTGTTTTCAGTTTTCTTACGGTGTCTTTGTCAAAATTCATGTATAAATGCCTGTATACTTAGATTATCCATGAAATTTTGAACTTGTTATTGATAATACAGTTTTTATGGGATTATCTAAATATATACACTTATTAAATAAAATGGCTGGGGAATTAACATTTACCATCACATTTGGAAAGAACTTAATTTTTTAGGTTTGGAAAGAACACAGTCACAGTTTTTAAATGAGATAACAGAAATTATTTTATTTACAGACCTGGTTTGTTATCCATGCTCCACCTTTGTTTTTATTTTTGGGTGGAAATATTTCCTCTCTGTCTCTGTTTCTCCCTCCCCCCTCTCTTTACATACTTGACTCATTTAACTGTGATGCTTCTAAAAACAATGACTGTCTTATAGTGTGAATAGAGTAAAATGAATTTTATGGATGTTTATTTTGTATTTACATTTATAGTTTTACTATTTTTATTGATGATTAGTGCGTAACGATTCTACAAATATTTGTCATTTTCCACTAGAGATACTAGAATAATTTTACTGGATAGTTTTCTTATTTCTCAAGAGCTTGGACATAAAGTGGTATGTAGTACAATCCAGAATAATTACAGCCTGTTGTCTTGTAACATTCCCTTATACATATAATTGAAGTTTATATCTTAATCATAATTCTTTGTGAGTGGTTTTAATAATTCATTGCACATTCACATTCATAATCCCATTTGGTCATTATCAAAGCACTGTCAGAAAAGGTCAATTTAGTAACATCCTTTTCATTTGTCAGGAAAACAAATTCAGCTGTTGAAAAACCTTAGGTGTGCCAATCTGTGTAGTGACAGGAACAATAGTAACTCAGGTATATAGTATTACAGCCTTATGCTTTTTCTTGCGAATTGGATTGCATATATAAAAATACCATCTGATGACCATATTTTGAGTTTTGTTTTTTCATTTCATTTTATTTCATTTTTGGTACTGGGAATTGAACTCAGGAACTCACATTTGCCAGGCAGGCGCTGCGCTATTGAACTAAATCCCTAGCCCCTATATTCTGATTTTTAAATGATCCACTTTCTTTTTTTGACCTTTGCTGTGCTCAAGTTGAAAAATAGCAGTAGCTGACATTTTTATCAGTACAGTAGTTTCCATCATACATTTACTTTCTGCAAAGAAGGGTATTTATCCTTAATGGAATTTCTGAGGAGAGGGTTTGCTTAGTAGTGAGAATTGCTTGGTGTTTGACCTGAGCTCACCATCCCTTTCATGCAGTTTTTAAAAAATCATACTTCAGTTTCTTAGGGGCCCTGTGATGCTGAGAGATCTTGAGCAGAACCATGCTTTTCATTTCCATTCTGCAGGATACCACTCCCTCCTTCAATCACTCGGCTTTGTGAAATTTCCTGGAATAGAGTATATATTGGTACGAAGAACCCTGGGTCATGACTGTCATCAGTGCTGTACTCATTAGGAATGGATTTGAGTGTAGTAACTGGTGCTTCCTTCTTTTTTGCTCCTTTACTATTTGTGCATTGATTGAGCCTCATTGATATCCCAGTTCTAGCTTTCTTTCCACAGTGCACTGAGAAACATCAATTAACTGTACATCAATATCTTATACTTTACAGATAACTGTTATTTGAGCTGTAGCCCAAAGACTTTTTTTTTTTTTTTTAACAATTAAAGACAGTCAAGGTTCGTGGACTGTTAAGTGACTTGTTTGAAATGACGTGGCTGGAAGCCGGTGCCACTGGGCCTAAAACTTGATCTCAGTCATATCATAAGCTCCTTGAGAGCAAGGGGTGTGGATTTTAGTGTTTTAGTCAAGCACCTGCACAGATTGGCATCCTCTGTGTTGAGTAGATATTGAGGCCCTGCTCCATCCCATGCAGTATCACACTTATGATGCTATTGTGAGACTGCTTTAGCAAAAGATTGTGAACTTTTCCTGTATACACAAGCCTCACAGAGCCCAGGGAGCATCAGCTACTGTCACGGATGAGAAAATCCAAAGTCTTTTTTTTTTTTTTTTTTTTTTTAAAGAAACATTGTGTTGTCTTGCATCTGACCTGTGTAGCTTCTGCCAGAGGATCCAGATCCACACTCAGTCACATGCTCTTGCTGGTGCCTGCGTGTCTGGTCCTGTGTGCTGCTGATGGCAGAACACCTGTGGCTGCTCCCTGAGCTTGTGTTTTCTGTTCTCTGTTTAACAAGCTGTGTTGTCAGAATTAACCATAAATAAAATTATTCAAAATAATACCATAATTCTTTATCTTGCTTAGTGGCACATAAAGAAAATAGTTCTAGATAGTATATATTTTCAAAAATGAAGGAGAGAGGTATAACAGATTTAAAGCCTTTAAAAAATGCCAGCTGGTGATCATCACCTCCTCCCTATGCCTAAAATATTGGTGTTTTCTTTAGTTAAAAAAATTTGGTTTTCAAAACTCAAGCCAATATTTTATGTTCATATGAAATATTAGAAACTCAGTATATGTTTTATACTTTTATGTATAAAATATAAGACAGACTAAAAATACAATTTACTTTAAAATTTATTGCTATTTTTCCTCATTGAAGATGATCATTTGCTTAAATTAAGAGTTCAGCAGGTGTAAATAATCTATTCCAATATAGAGAATTGCCTTTTCTGCTTGGAAGCTGTATGGTATTGTAGGTTTCTTGCTGTTTCTTCCAGACATTGCATACATCAGAGTTACTTAATGTATGTGGTAAAATACAGAGTCCTGGGCCTAACCCCAGATGAAGGTAATGCCAATCCTTTGGCATTTTAATGTGTCCCCTGTTGCTTATGATGAACTCTAAGGTTAGAACCCTCCTGGCTCGCAGATGGCAGCCCAGAATCACCTTTCTAAACATCTGGGCTAAGTTATTTTTCCAGCATTTAAGGATGCTGGATTTAGGAAACTTCTTAGGAAGGCTCTCCTAACTTTGTTGTTTTTGTCTGGAAATAGGAATGATAATTATTGCAGCTACTTCAAAGAATTCAGCAAATTTTGTGTGAACTAATCAGTACAGTGCCCAGTGTATACCAGGTGCCCAAAGACTACTCTTGGTGGAGTCATTGTAGACGTGCTCATTATAATTCTGTTTTTTTCTAGCATTTGGTATTAAGACTCTCATGTAGGCTTTAGCTGGGAAAGAACCTCTGGAGTATGTGTTTTATATTCAGCCCTGGACATAATTCTGTATGACCCTTAGGCCATGTCAGAAGTATTCTCATTTTTATTTATGTTCATAAAAACACAACAGATATCTTTTGTAAAAATGCTTGGAAAGATGTAGCAGTTAGAATATTCTCTGTCATGTGGGTTTGATTGTCAGTACTTTTCTCTGCATGTTTCTTTCTTTAGGTTTCTATGTCTTGAGTAATGGTTTCTTTTTTCCAGTTGGCTTCTAATTCCATTCTTGCCTGAGTCTTGATTGTTAAGTGGTCAAGATATATAACTGTAGTATGTTACTCTGAGTCCAGTGTATTTATATAACTAGCACACCATTTAACAATGTTCTTAAAAAAAGGACTTCCAGCAAACAATAATAAGACTTTATGTGCCTTTGAGGAATATTTTTATTAGCCCAGTGACTCTCCAGTAAAGGAAGAAAAAAGTTCCCATCCCCTGTTTTTTTTTTTTTTTTTTTTTTGCCTCTTTCAGTTGCTGGCTCAGAGTGTTTTATTGTTTGATGGAATAGATAAAATTCCCCTGATGTTTCCTACTTGCTCTAAATTTGGAATACACCTACAGTATTCTTTTTGGCTTTATTGTTTCCTAAGCCATCCATTTAAATACAGTCCTAAAGTTTAAACGGAACACTCTTACTGTGGCTAAGAATAATATGTGTAATGGAGCAGTAGAGTGGACTTCATTATCATCTTTATAACCAGGCAAAAACCAGCACGCCCACAAATGATTCAATAAATTGTAGTGACTGTTACGTTTTACCACTATCTTGATAAATACTTCTGCTGATCTGTAAATGGAGTAATGAGAAGAATTTGATTTCTGAAATTTAATGAGATGTTCCAAAACTTTCATCACTGGGGCAGTTTCAGGAACTTAGATGCCAGGGACAATCATAAGGAAAAGTCAAAGGGAAATCTAGTGCCCATAACTGTACAGAGTTAACTGATATGATGCCTGACCCTGGTACATCTGTAACAGAGTAAGCAGCTTTTAGAATTTTATATTGAGACTTTTATGAAGCTGAGAGTGTTTGTAGTATTTTTGGAGGGACTGATTAGATGATTTAATTCCTTTCATTTTTTTAAACAGTTTAACACAAAACCTTTATATTTGCTTCATTATAGATATTTATTGGGTATAAGATATAGCATCAAAATCACTGAGTTGAATCTAAAAAGATTTTTTTTTTTTTCTGTTTTGGTATTAGAGATTAAATTCAGGCCCTTTCCACTGAGCTATGCTCTCAGCTCTTTAATCTTTTCTTTTTTAATTTTTATTTTGATACAGGGTCTCGCAAGGTTACCAAAGTTGGCCTGGAATTTGGGATTTCCCCATCTCAGTATCCTAGAGTACAGGGATTACAGGTATGTGCTGCCACATTCGGCCTAAATTATTTTTTAGTACGAAACTTCACATACCTGTTTTATAACATTAAAATACATGATTTCGACATTGGAATTAGTCTTTCATTCTTTAGTACCCTGTGCTTACATTCTTGATTTTCCTGTCTAGAATCCCTATTTACCTTAACTCACTGTATCCTCTCTTCTCAGATTTCAGCTCTCAAAAATCTCGTGCCTAGTTCATATGCCTTCTGCTCCAGGAAGTCAGCTTGCTTTTCAAACTTGAAATGAATAAATTCTGGTTTTACATTTTAATTTGTAAACTTTTTGACTTTGTTTATTTATTTATTTGTCTTTGTGAGACACGAACTTGCAGCGATCCTCCTGCCTCAGCCTCCCAAGTGCTGGGATTACGGCACCTTTTTTTTTTTTTTTTTGACACCAGGAAAAGAACTGAGGATCTAATGCTTGCCAGGCAAGCACTGTGCTGCTGACCTAAATCCCTGATGAGATGTTTTTGAGTGGACTTCTGTTTCATTTATTTCATTAGCTTTAAAATTGAGCCTACGAAATTACTGTTATGCAGATATTTTTAAGCTACAAAATATGACAAGTTCATATGGTTGAAGCTAATACATTTTTCAACATGAACTGCAAAGACTTTTGAAGATAGCCTGTTTTCTGTGTTATTTAGAACACACCTTTGAGTTGGGTTATATAGCTTAATGTTAGAGAACCTAGAGTGTTTTGTAGATGGGAAGTGTTCACAAAAGACTTCAATTCAGTTGGATTTGTCTAAAATACCATTATTCTTTATGAAACATTTAATAATTGATGATCTAGAAATGATGCCTGTTCTGTGGGCCAAATCATTTTTAAGTTGGGATATTTTAGTCTGTTGTGTACTTTGTTATAAATGCATTTCCTAATCTGTTTCAGTATTATTTTTAGATAACCAGAATTGAACTTCTTGTCTTTAAGTGATTGGTCCTTATGTTTTAGTTATATACTGGGTTATCTTTGTAGAAAGATTTTTTTCTTTATCTGTACTTGTCTTACTTTGCTTTGCTTAATGCAAAAGTAGGATTCTTTTTATCTTTTGCTTTTTCTACTCTCTCTCTCTCTCTCTTTTTTTAACCAACCTAACTGGCTTGAAGGTCTGTCAGTGTGTTCTCTACCCTGGGGAAAATGCTCTCTGGGTTTGTTTGTTCAATCATGGAAAAGAATCCTTTCTTTTGAAGTTAAATTCTGTGCTTGCTAAAGGTCCAGTTAAATCACAAGAGATAAAAGTTATACTGACAACCTTGGATGTTTCCTGCCCTTCTGCCAGAAATAGCAAACTAGATACTCATCTTGAACAAAAATATGTACATGTTCCTCTTCACTAAAAATGTCTTGAATTCGGTCATTCTTAGAGGAGAACTCAGCTCATCATGTGGAATCTGGAGGGGGGGTAAGGCTGTCAGTGAGACTGGAAGGAGAAGAGCTTGATTGGGATAAATGGGTGGTATTGCAGGAATGGAGAAAATTTGACCTTTGCTTTATTAACAGACTCTTTCCTATAGTTTAATTGCCTTAAGATATGCTTCCAATTTTTTCCTAACTGGAAGAAATTTTACTGGAGAGGAGGACATCTTAGAATTAGAATGCTTAATCTCTGAATGTATTAAAATATTTTTTAACATCATGTGTAAAAACTTTTGTTTATATGAATTCCTTTTGTTCTTTTATCAACAGTGTTGCAACATAATACCTTAAATTCCATAAAAAGATTCTTTGGCTTTTTTTTTTTTTTGACAGTACTAGGGTTTGAACCCAGGGCCTTTACACTGAGCTAATCCTCAGTCCTCTTTTTCAGTTTAAAAATTTTAAAGACATGGTCTTGCTAAATCACCAAATTGCCCAGGGAGGTCTAAAACTTGCGGTCCTCCTTCCTGTCCTCCCAGAGGGTTAGGGTTAGAGGCATGAGGCACGGTGCCTGTCTCTTTGGCTTTTATGCGGTAGCTCTTTTGCAAGCTTTTTGCACATGTATAGATGGTTTCAACTTTTAGACCGACATATTTAGCAGACCAGCACATGGGACACCATAGCTTGTACAGTTGAAATTGTTGTTTTATTAGTAAGTTGACTTGTTTTCTGACATTCTCTGGCAGAAATTGAGTGCAGGGAACATGTATAAATCTGTAGAATGAGGCTTTCATACCACTATAGAATAGTATGTATATGTTTGTGGTTTTTTAATGAATAATAAAGCAATAGGTTTTGAGCTTGTACTGTTAACTCAGGAGTAGTGACCTGTGTGTTCCCTGCATACTGCCTAGGATGGTTCCTTGCACATGGCACATCCATAGTTGTTTTCTATTGAGGAGATGGTTGAGTTGCTAAATAAAATGTCAGTTGTTTGTTTAGTACCATTTGAAGAGCTTCAAAGAACATAGAAGAATATATAGTAATGTAAAACAGGGCCCTTGAGATATATTAGAAGTAAATGCAAAGTTCAGTGCATGTAATAGAGAATGATTATTGCTGCATTCCATAGTACCTTTTTTTTTTTTTTTTTTTTCATTAAGAGTAGGAACATTTATTGGAGAAGTAGAATGGGGAATAGGAATAGCTCCCAGGAGACAGGAGGGGTCCTAAATGGGTTGTCACATAGTACTTTAATAAGGTAACTTTTAATGAAAGAGCAGATAGCTGAAGGGGTCAGCTGCACTGGTAATATCAACTGCTAATTACTGAGTATCTATTTTGCATCATTTATTCTGCTGAATGTTTTACATGCATTATCTCAGTGAAACTTCACAACATGTCTGTGATTGTTAACATCCTTCTTATTCCTCCATGATGTAATCAAGTCCAGTGTCTTGCTCAAGGTCACCTCACTGGTAGTGGCAGAGCTAATTTATGGCAACTGTGGGGCTCTTTTCCTTTTTGCTTTTGAATGACATTGTTAGTTTTCTACAACTGTCTGAGTCAGGATTGAGTCCTTTTATAGTTTCATATCAGAGACTTTCTGGACAATTGGATACCCAATAGAAGACTTGAACTCTTCCTTAACTGTAGTATGATGCAAATATTGCTCTTGTCAGTGTACCTGGGCTGCACCCACAGGTGTCGGTTCATCAGTGGGAGGAGGAGATACAGTAGGAAGACTGTAAGGCTGGGCTTCCTAGTCCCTCGGTTTTGGAACTATAAGCAGTTATTAAAAACAAAGTGAAGTATTCAGCCTTGTTGACATGTCCCATGATGGTTGGGTTAATTCTGACTTGAAGAGAAATGTGCTTGATAGGTCTATGCTGCTTCTAGAGTGTCACCTCAGAGGATTTTTACAAACACCAGTTATTTCAGATGAGTCTCCTGAAACTCAAAGTCTATAAAGTTGGAATGGGGCTTGGAAAACCTTTTTTTTTTTTTTTTTGGTACCAGGGATCAAGCTCACAACCCCGTGCCTGCCAGGCAGGCACTTAAGCCACTGAGCTGAATCCCTGGCCCTATTTTTTGAAACAGGGTCTCATTATGCAGTTCAGGCTGGCCTTGAACTCACTGTGTAGCCCATGATGGTCTCAAACTGGCAGTGATCCTCCTGCCTCAGTCTCCTGAGTGCTGGGATTATAAGCATGTGCCACCACACCTGGCTTCTTTTGTTTTCTTATCTAATACATTTTGATCTTTCTGTTTCTCTCATTTTAATCATTTTTAAGCATAAAAACTGATTCAGTAGCATTTTGTATTCAAAGTGTTGTGCAAGAGACCTCCAAAACCTTTTCATCTTTCAAAATTGACTCTGTATCCATTGAAAAACTCCTTGTCCCTTAGTAGTCACAATTCTACTTTTGCCTATTTTAAATAAGTGGGACCAAAGTGTGATGGGTTAGCATCACTTAGCCAGGCGTGAGGTTGTGAGTTCAATCCCTGGTGCCACAAAAAAAAAAAAAAAAGAGGAAGAGTTATAATCACTTAGCATAATGTCCTCAGGTTCATCCCAGTTGTGAAATGTGGGAGAATTTCTTTTCTTTCTAAGGCAGAGTGATACTTAGCAGTGTGTATGCTATCCACTCATACTTTGATAGACATTTACGTTGCTTCTTCCTCTTGACTTTTGTAAATATTGGTACTATGAAATGTTTGTATAAATATTCTCTCCCCCTACCCCTCTGCCACACTTATGTCATCTCTGAAGACCATTTAGCATTGCATAATAGTTTAATTGGACAGGCTTTTGTTTTTTTACTTTGACATAAAATAATAGTACATTTTACAGTCTATGAGAACTCATTTCTAGTGAAGTAAGGTAGGTTATTTCTGTATCATTTAGGGATACCTCTTACGATTTTCAGACTAAATGTTTTAATTTAACTCAAGAACAGAGAAGCTACTTGGTGTTATTAATCAGTACATTTGAATCATTACTCTGAATGATTATGCTTCATTTATTTTGTGTCGGAATATTTTCCACACAATAATAGAGACTAAAAATCTATCATTAATTACAGTTGAGCAGCTCACACATATGTGGGAATATATTTCCATATCACTACAAGAAGGAAAATTTAGTGTAATAGCCCTTAACAAAAAAGTTGAAGTTGAAAAGTGGAAGTTTAATACCTTAAAAAAATAGTATTAAATTTATGATCATTTATTATAACTACATCCTGTAAAAGTTAACAGTAATGCTCAAAAAAGTTTGGAAAAATAATCCTACCAGCCCATGTCTTCCATTTCTAGATGATAAGAATTTTTAATAATTTTAACACTTTTGTGATAACGATGCTGTTCTTTGGAAAAAAGTGCAACTTTTTTTGAAATGGAATCAGTTTATTTGTGGAGTTGCCCAGTGATGGAACTTTTGAAAGGAGAGAGTAATTATTGTAAATGATTGCTTTTCTATGTATGGAAGTTTATATTTGTAGCTTTTCCATAAACATGAATCTTTCCTGATAAGAACCAGTGTGAAAATCTGCTCTTATATAGTCCAGAACTTCCTTGTCCCTTAGTAACTGTTCCTTCTATCTTTTTATCCTGGCTCATTGGGACTGTGGTCAAAAAACCCATAAAATAAACAAACAAAACCATTATGTAACTATTGCAGTATTAGAAAAACACATATTTTCCTTGATCTAAAGGAAGCCAGCCCTTCAGACTTGAGACTTTAGTAATTTATAAAAGGTAGACAGGTCTCTTTTTTACAGATGAAAAATACACAGACAAGAAAAAATTTAAGCTGTTCAAAGCTATAAGAAAAAGTGTGCGGAGAACAGAGTTTTGGAGCTTTGTAGAGGAAGTAATAATCTATGAGGACTTGTTGCTTCTCTTTCTGTCATAAAGCCAAATTAATTTCAACACTGTTTTTATAAGACACCAAACAATTTTCAAACGATTTCTCACACATTGCTTCAGTTTATTCTCACAATAAACTGGTGATTTATAATTTTTATAAATTTGTCCAAGGATACTTACCACACAACTAATGGGGTCAGAACTTGTGTTTGCAACTTCTGGCTCTTAGACCTATTTTATTTACAGCGGCACTTAGACCCATTTTATTTACAGCACATCAAACTTAGTGATTCACTAATTTTATCACACTGCAGCCTCTGCCTCCAATTATAATACCACTAACCATAATATTTTAGTGTTAATATGTATGATTTCAACTTTTTGCTACAGGTTGTGATTTTTAAAAGGTGTTGAAACCCATATTCTTTCAGTAAAGAATGTACTCTGAGAAAAACAGGGAAAAGAAAAGGAGATTTAACATTAAAAAGTGACATTAATATTTGGTGAACTACTTCCTGCTCATGTTCAGGGTTTTGCTGTGAATACACTCTCTCCAAAATTCAGGTGTTGAAACTTGGTGGCCCATGTGGTGATGTTCAGAGATGGGCCCTTGTTAATGAGTCTTCAAGCAGCTCACTCGTCGTTTTGCCTCCCTGTCTCCCTCTGCGGAAGACATGGTATTTGTCTCCTTTGGAAGATGCAGCTTCATGGAACCAATTTAGAAGCAGACTGCAGCTCTTGTCAGCTTACTTAACCTGCCAGTGTTTTCATCTTGGACTTCCAGTCCCCAGAACGATGAGGAATTGATTCTGTCCTTTATGAGTTACCTATTCTTGGGCATTTTGTTATCATAGCACAAAGATGTAAGGCATTTAATTACTAAAACAATCATTTTAAATATAGCCAGGAAAGTAAACCTACTTTAAAAAATATAACAACTTGGAGATAGAATTCATGTACCCAAAGTAGTTTACCTATTCATAAAGTGTACATTTCAGTGGTTTTTAGGATAGTCATAGAGTTGTAACCATCATTGCTGTTCATTTTAGTGCACATGAACACTCGTGTAGAAGCACACAGGAACATATGGCTTGTTTTCAGTTTTCATTGATAAAGAATAGAGTTGCTTTAAAAAAATGTAGGTAGTTAAACACAATAGTTAATCTTCAAATTAGTGTCAGAATGGGGTTTGAAAACTTTTGATTATGTTGTGATTATTTTCCTAACATTTAGAGACAGTTCCTGCCAGCTGCTGAACTGGGAAAACTTGAAGAGCTTTTTTAAAAATTGTATCCTTGTCTTAGTATTTCTCCACTCTTGTTCTGGAGAGTTGTGATCAGGAAGAAGCTAATTTAAAAAAAGTTTTTTTTGTTTTAAAAAGCAGAACAGAAAAAAGAGTAGAAATAATACAGAATTAAAAAAAAACAAATCATACTACTGAATATATTACATATTATCTTAGAAGTAGTTGTTCAAGTTAGGAGATCTAGGCATAAAAAATGATCAGAAAATCAAACAATGAAAACACAAACTACTCTTTCTGATGAACTAACAGAATTTTTTTAAACAGATGAGTTTGGTGTATTGCAGTAGGATCTATAAACATATACATTGTTACTAAATATACATTAGGAGTTCAGTTTTAGTTACTAGGTTCGTAATAGATCATGGAGAGAAAACATTAGGTGAGGTTTTCTTTTAAACTAGCATTGTTTGTTGAGTAATGGTTCTCAATATTTCATGAATGTTGGAATTTCATGAGTATTTAAAAATATTAGTACCTTAACCTGCTCCCCAGAGATTGTAATTAAATGATAATAATTTGATCTGGCATGTCACTCATTTGCTAATGCCTCACAAATTAAAGTTTGGTACATGATTCCAGCATGTAGCGGTGTTGAGAGCCATTGTTTTAATTCGTGTTAAAATTTTAGGAACAAGCAACCTACAGTTTAATTCTTTAAAAGCTGATTTGTCTTTTGTCATTGTGTCAGAACCTTTAAGAAAGGAGATTGATTGAATGAGAACCAGATTAGGAGATGGGCATGTAGCCCTAGTTAAATCACTGACAGCATCTCAGTAATGTGTTTGCCGTGTTCGCCTTGCATTCTCCCTGCTTCAGTAAATGCCTGTCCTGTGGAAGTTGCACACTGCCCTTCTTTCTCCTCTTTCTTTCTTTCCACATTTATTAAATGGCTATTGTCTGTTCCAGCACTGTTTTATGTTGTGAGGATATAAATACAGTTTGGAGTCCTTCTTATATTTGAGTTGGCAAAAGATACTAAATATTTGTTGAATCGAATGGCATCACAGCTGATCCCTCCTGGCATACTGCTGTGCTGTGTGCCTCCCATCTTTGTAGAAATTGTGCCTTTTTGATGTCCAGGAACATTCCAAGCCTTGTCTGTCACTTCCTCACTTGTCTCTCTTCCCTTTTATATTCAGGGACTCACCAGCTTTCCCCAGGATGAGGCCATCAGGATGAGTTGGTTAAGACTAGTAACTTTACTCTTACATTCTTCTTGAATCACAAACCTATCAAACACAGAGTTTTGGGTAGGATCAGAGTCAGATCGTGTTACATGACAGAGAAAAGCGACCCTCTGATGGGTAAGAAGGCTGACCCAGAAGAACTTCTACAGCCTGACCTGGAGACTTTATCTCCCAGCAATCTGTCAGACCCTTGTGGAGACAGGTGGGGAGGTGGCTTGCTGTGATCCTGGCCCAGTGTGCCAGCGCTCCCTGGGTTTGATCCTTTCTCCTGTGCTTCCCAATAGCTGCTTAGACATTTTAAAGTTACTTATAGGGAAAAAAAAAAGAAGTGCTTTGAAGCAGTAAAGTGCAAATATACCCACCTATTTAAGAGTGAGAAAACAGTAGCACAAGAGCAGATGTTTTGCTTTGCTTTTTAAAGTCAGATATTCTTTTATGTCATTATTTCTAGCTTTTCCCCAACCTCTCTGCATATAAAAGACTCTAAGTTCTGTACTGTGGTGCTTCTGTTGGAAATGAAGCAGGGGAGGAAAGGAAGATCATGAAGTAAAGGGTTTTCTTCTGTTTTGATTGTCAATGCCACTGTTGGCCTAATTGAATTTATGTATGGGAAAGTGAATAATATTAACCGGGGACATGGCATGCCCTGTACTTTTAGGGAAAATATTTTTAGAAGTAGGTTCTGCTTTTCTTCTCTATGTGATGCTGTAGGAGTTCAGTCTTGGAGGCTCTTGCCTTCCATTGTATTTCCTTCTCAGTATTTGGGCTGTTTGACTTGATTGTTCTATTTCGCAAATAATTTATTCTGTGGACGTGTGTAGATGGGTGTGCGCCTTTTAAGAGATTTTGTGTGTTGAGGACCCTTTAAGTATGCCAAAGGAGCTTCTGTGCGGCCACCACTAGAACAGTGCTTCATGATTTCAGTGTCATTAAGCCAGCAGCTGGTGCAGCTGAATTCAAAGGAGCAGCATAGCTATTGACTGTTTTCTCTAAAAACAGCCTGCACAAAGCATTTCCTTAAGCAGTATGGAGCAGGATTTGGAACTTCCTTTCCTATTCCTCAAAAAAGGCTCCGAGGCGTTTAAGGAAGTGCAAAAGTCAACATGATTGCTTTTGATTCCTCTCTCCTTTTCCTAGTCTTGGGCAAGTGACCCTAAAAATTTTATTGATTTATTTGTTTTTTGTGCAGGGAATCGAACTCAGGACCTTGCATTTGCCAGGCAGGTGCTGAGCCACTGAGCTATATCCCTGGCTTTCTAAAAACTTTGTATTTAACAAAAAACAAAACAAATAGTTAAGTAGATGGTTGTATTGCTACTTTTTGATAATCTTCAG
Source organism: Dasyprocta punctata (assembly GCA_004363535.1). Classification (NCBI taxonomy): domain Eukaryota; kingdom Metazoa; phylum Chordata; class Mammalia; order Rodentia; family Dasyproctidae; genus Dasyprocta; species Dasyprocta punctata. The sequence goes on along the minus strand of RJWM01002492.1, from coordinate 77,763 downwards.
TAATGTCTAGGATTGTAGCAACCCAAAGGCAGGCTAATTTAAGCACAAGAAAGTTTCAAAAGTTGCAACTTAATGTTGTAGTGATTATGTGCTATTTCTAACATGTTTAGTGTCTTCTAGATAATTAAAAGGGAATAAACTTTGGTATAAGTTTGTGTTTTCTACTATAAAAATCTTAGACACCGTGAAACTTTAGGGGTTGGCAAATTTTATTCATGTATTTTTATAATAGTCTTTTTACGAATTTTTTTTCCTTTTCAGTGACCAGGTATCTTATACGCCATGCTAAGCTCTAAAGGTACAAAAAAAGTATATGCTTTTATGCCAACACTTAAGTAGTATCATGAAATATAATTCAGGATGAAGTCAAGTACAGATCTTCTCTCATGTGTTTTATTTCCAGGTACATTCGTATTTCTAGTTGAATTTCTTTGGAAAGGAAATGAGGGTTCATAAGAAAGTCTGAATATACCCTCTGCCTTCTGTATTCTGTGATCTAAATTTCTATTCCACTTGTTCTGAAGAAAAGGAAAATTTAGATGTTGCTTATTAGATTCCATTGTGTTTTCCATCCTTCTGTTAGTACATAGAAAATTGCTCATTCTTTCTCATCAGCATCGATTTAAAATCGTAAAAAAAAAATCTTATAGGATCAAACCCATAGCCTATTCTGAAGTTTTGTCTTCTTTAGTAATGTAAGTTTCCCATTTGACATCATCCACTCATAGTTTAATTTTTTAGAACTATTCATTGTTTCTGTTGAATCTGTTTTATTTTATTTTATTTTTTGTCTTTTTGAGACAGGGTCTCACTGTGCAGTTCACTATGCAGTTCAGGCTGGCCTTGAGCTCACTTTGTAGCCCCAGCTGGTCTTGAACTAGCAACGATCCTCCTGCCTTACCTTCTGAGTGCTGGGATTACAAGCATGCGCCACCATGCCTGGCTTTTTAATTTGCCATCTTTAAAACATTTTTTTTAAAATTTTTATTCTTTTGGCAGTACTAGGAATTGAACCCAGGGCCTTGCATGTGCCAGATAAGTGCTGAACTGCTGAGTTACATTTCCATACCTTTGTTTGTTTTTGTTTTTTGAAAGCAATTCTCACAATATATTCCAGGCTAGCCCTTAACTCACTGTATAGCCCAGGCTGGCCTCTAACCTGCCTCAGCTTCCTAAGTGTTGAGATTACAGGTGTGCACCACTACTTCAAGTCCCAGACCTTTTTGTGTTTTTATTTTGAGACAGGGTTTTGTTGAATTTCCCTGACTGGCCTTGCGTTTACTATGCTCCTACTTCAGCCCCAAGTAGTTAAGATTATGAGCATCTGCCACCACACCTGGCCCATCTATTCTCTTTAAAAAGTTTCATGAACTATATAAAAACTTTAGTCATGTGGATTAAGGAATTATTTTATGTGGGTCTACTGCCTGCTATGTAAAATAGTGTTTGAGCCATTATTCATAGTTCTCTCGGGTTTTAATGAGGGGCTCGTGGGCACACTGATGTTAGAGTGAGATGGACAGGTTGCATTGGAACGTCTATGACTGCTAGGAGTCTGTAGATTGTTAACTTATACTCCTAGACTAAAACACATTATTTCTCTGTGGCATCCCGTTATTGTGGTCATTAATTGTCTTTAAGATTCTTCAGGAAGGTGAGGTGGTTAACAGTACGACAAGCATCCCAGATCTGTAAAGGTAATGTAAGCTTTATTTTCATTTTCATTTGGTAATGCTCATGTTTTGTTAATGCGTTTGTAGTTTGTGTGTATTAAAAGAGGTATCTTGTACTACTTTTTCATAATGACTACTAGGCCCATTTCTTAAGTTTATTAATAACTTGCCACCTAGGATTCTAGAACCTTGAACAGATACTTCCTGCCCTGTGAAGTATCTTTTGTTTATCCCTCAGGGAATTACTGCCAACTCACCCCCAGGGCCTCAGAAGGTCCCCCATTTCTCCAGCCTGAACAAGGTCATTCGCCCTCTCTGCAATTAATCTTGTGTCATAGAGATAGTGAATCTCTAATTCAGAAACTTCCTCAGTTTCTACCTGGGTCAGGTTGAGGACCCATTCCTCTCCTTCCTTCTCACTCCGTGGTGGTTGAGTGCTTTTGGATAAGGCTGTTGCTGACACCGGTCCCCTTGATCCAGTTCCTTGCTCGCCTTTCTGCCGGCGATGCCCTTGGCAGCTGTCCTCCTACACGCTTTCTTCTCTGCTGACCCCTCGTTTCTCAGATGAAAACCTTTAAAGTTATATACGTTTTTAAAAAGGCTTCCTTTCCTTTGTTTTATTCTTGGTGGAAGATTCTCATTCTCTTTTGCCCTCAGTGAAGCAGAGGTTGATAAAAGAGCTCATTGCCACTCCTCGTCTTCCACGGCCGCTCCGGCCCCTACCCGTGAGTGTGTGCACCTGCTGCGAGGCTCACCCTTGGTGCCTGGCCTCTGAACTGCTAAGTGCAGTGGTTTCCCGAGTTGGCATATTTGCCTTGCTTGTGCATTTGACATGGTCACTTGCTTGTCTTTTCAGTTTCCTTCTCTGGTCTCATATCCTTTCTTTGTTTCTGCTCCTGCTGCTGCTGCTGCTGCTGCTGCTTATTCTCTCTTTGCCTTCCTCTTTCCTCCCTTCCACTGTAGCTTATTTCTCACAGTTCTCAAACCCGAAAGTCTGAAATCAGAAGCCTGCACAGTTAGGTTTGAGGCTCCACTCCAGGATTGGAGAAGGCTGACTTTTTCTTATATCCTCACATGGCAGAAACAGTCTCCCTCTCTTCCTTCCTCCTTCCCTTCCTTCCTTCGTTTTGTAATGCCTTGTGTATGCTGACCATGTGCTCTGCCACTGAGCTACATCCTTAGCCCTGAATCTCTTTCATAAGGACACTAGCCCCATTCATGACTCTAATCTCCACCCATATTACCTAATCACCTTCCGACTGCCTCACTTCCTAATACCATTGCATTGGCGATTGACTGTTAGCATATGAATTTGTGGGGCACACTTGCATTTAGAAGGACTAGAATGTTTATCCTCAGTGTCTTATGATTTGCTGTAGTAAAATTAAGAGTTTCGTCTGGCATGGCGGTACATGTCAGTAATCCCAGTGCTTGGGAGACTGAGGCAGGAGGATTGTCATGAGTTTGAGGCCAGCCTGGGCTACATAGTGAGTTCAAGGCCAATCGAAACTACATAGTGCAAACCTCTGTCAAAAAAACAAAAGCAAAAGCAAAACAGAAGCTTAGAGTTTAAAAAATAGGGCCTTGAAAATGGACACTGGGTCGTCTTCAGTATCCATAGTAGTAAGTATATCCATCTTCTATTAGAGCTTTGTTTTGAAACCTGTTGCTTCTTCCTTTCTGTAACTTCTTAGTTTCTGGGATTGATACTTCCTTTCCTTCTAACATTGTATTTGGAAGAGTTTCAGCTTTCTCTCTGTTTTCTATATTCACTTCCATAAGTTGCTCATTTATTTCAGTAACTTCACATTCTGCTCCTACAGAAATAGACTTATTCACCTTTCCTGAATGCTAGTCAACTTCCAATTAACTGTTTCCTTCTTGACATAACATGTAGCATTTCAAATTCATCAGTTCCCAGTTGTGTTCTTTATCTGTTCTTTCAGAACATCCTCATTTCTTATTTTTCTTTATTAATCTATGACCACCAGGTGCTACATTCTTTAACCTGAGGATCATTCTTGAGTCATTAATATCCCTTCCCCCTTTTATCTCTCATCAGTCACCAAGTCATGGGGATTTTGCCTTTAATATTGTTCCTTTATTATATTATTTTTTATTAGGCCATTTTGATAATCTGATAATTGGATGCTTCCTGTTATTTCCACTTGTTTAAATTGTTGGAAAGGATGATTTTGCCATTCTTTTGTTTAAAATATGATGATTCCTCATCATTGGTGGTCTGAAACTCAGATAACTTTTTCTCTGTGGTCTGGTTTCCATTCTATCTTTGCACTGTCTCCACTGCGGAGATGTTTAGTACCTAGGAAGTACCTAGGACTTCATGGCTTTCCTTAGTGGTGCCCTGCATTTGTGCTCTGATAGTGCGTGCTTTCCTACCTATTTAACGTCGCCTGAACTCTCTCTTCAGCGTTTAAAGTCTCACCACCATCAACTCATCCTGTCTTTTGTCTGACCAAGTTATATTTTTATGCTTACTGGAATACATTTCTTAGTGATTAGTGTGATGTGCAACCATTACTTGTTCGGATGTCCACCTACCCTGTTAACACTTGACCACCTCTTATTCTAAGCTCTTATTCTTTTTTGTATCCACAGTTCTTAATAAAGTGTCTGGCACTTAGTAGGCCTACCAGTGAATAACTTGTAGCTTCCTGACAGAACAAATAAGAATCAAATGTTCAAAATTGGTGGCAGTAGAGGAGCACAAAAATGATGATGTATATCGAAAGTATTTTATTTTATTTTATTTTATTTTTTTTTTATTATTTTTTTTTTTCGCGGCACCGGGGCTTGAACTCACAACCTCGCGCCTTCCAGGGCAGGCGCTTAAGGCACTGAGCCAAACTTCCGGCCCTGGTTTTTTGAGGCAGGGTCGCACTATGTAGCTCAGGCCGGCCTTGCGCTCGCGTCGTAGCCCAAGCCGGCCTCGAACTTACAACGCTCCGCCTACCTCAGCCTCCCGAGTGCTGGGATTAAAGGTGTGCGCCACCACGCCCGGCTCTCAAAAGTATTTTATACAAACGTGAAGCTTCAACTCACTTGGGCAAATGTTGGATGGAGGTCCAAAACTTTTGGTATGGAATTACAAGTGTATTAGCTTTCTATAGTAAGTTATAATCATTATGGATTGTCTGTTATCTCTAATTTGTTTTTTTAAGATAAAAACTTTTGGAGGCATTTTTCATATTTTTGTGTAATTATGATACACTTTATTTAATGGCAACTTAAAAATCTTTTCTGGTTAGCCACTCGACATTTTCAAGGTATTCAACTTTTTGTACAAAAGGTAGAGTATTGCTTTTCCTACGCCTATTTTAGTTCTTTAACTTATCATATCAGTATTTAATCATATTTCACTATGGTATTATTTATTACAGAAGGAAGATTAGGATAAAAACTACTCACATTGAAAATAATAGCTCAACCACAGGGAACAGAGGTTTTTCCTTTGCTCGGAGAGGAGCTGACTGGTTGGGAATGTTCCAGGTGCATCAGTCAATATGATTTACGATGGAAATAGAGCCCATTGGTTAATCTGGACAGTTCGTTAAGTGGATGTTGGTTAAAAGGATCCCACCGTATTTGTCAGATTGATACTAAAAGGACATTTATCTGTTGCTTGGCATTTTGGGAGCTAGAAGAGCTTAGTGCAAACTTGTTTACTTCCCTGTGCATTTCCCCCCTCACGTCATTTATAAAAATGTTAAATAAGTTCACTTTGAGTGCTTGTCTCCTGGAAGTCTTCATGGGTACACATCCAGTTTTCTGTCATTTATTTACTGCTTTGACCATGATGAAGTGTAATTTTTAAAACTAGTCTTGAGTTTTAGCTTACCACTCAGTTTTCTTTCACTGTGACAAAGGTATCTGAGGCATACGCTCAACTTAATAAGAAAGGTTTACTTTGATTCATAGTTTCAGGTTGTGGATTCTTGTTTCCATTGCTTTGGAATTATGGAGAGGCAATACATGGCAACCCAGAAGTGAAAGAAAAAGAAGTCTCCAGGTTCCTACAGGTCCCCTTTAAGGATGTGCCCTCAATGATCTAACTTCCTTTCCCTAGACCCCTACCTTCTGAAGGTCCCACAGCCTCTAAGTGGTGTTACAGGCTGGTGACAAAGCCTTTAACTTGTAAGCCTTTCAGGACACTCCACATCCAAACACTGGCATACAGTAATTTTGAAAATTAGCCTACATCTGTTGATGGCCATTAAGTAAAGTACTCAGCCATATTATGCCATTAATTCCTAGTTGCTTTTCTCTCAGTGTGTTTCCTTTAATACTGGAAAGCATTCATTTTGCAAATTCAATGCTTAGGCACCTTCTTAACAACTACAGCCTTCGATATAGTGGCCCAGTTACAATTTACATTTTGTGTTTGCCTCAACATTCAATTTAAAGAATCTACCTCAGCTATGCCAGTCAGGCTTTTCATTTTGGTATATCTAGTTTAGAATGAGGTTTAGATTCTTCCATAAGAATCTGTTTGATGTTTCTTATTTTAACCTGTTTCAAAAGATAAGTTGGTATTTGTGAAATGTTAATACTTCTCTTAGTAAATACCAAGGAAAATGTTTAGTTTTTATATGCACATTTCTTTTTCATCTTAAATACAAGCTTTGCAGAAAATCCTGTATTTTTAAAGGGTTTATCTTAATAAGCAACATTTTTCATTGTCTTTGGAGTACTTTGCAAGGTTACTCAAATTCTTTCTTGGCAAGCTCGATTATTAGTTTGTACTTGACCTGCTAAACTTTGCAGGTTTCCTTGTATTTCTTGATAGAAGGATTTTCATTCCAATTTTTGAAAAGCAGTTATTTATGTTCCTGCCTGCACTGCCCTCTAAATCCTTGCCCTGGGTCCGATCTTTTTGATCCTTGGCAGACATTTATTTTGGGCTATGGATAAGGTGTTTAAAATGGTCTTCAAAGTACTTATGGTTTATTTGCTTAAAGCTGCACATTTCCTTTGTAAGTAATAATGCCTCCTCTTAAGAGTTGATTAGTGACTTTTATAGCACTCTTCCAAGGCCAAAGTGATAGTGCCATCCATTTGGGGAGGACTCTTCCAATAGATAGCTGTTTTTTTTTTTTTTTTATTAAATAAAAAACAGATGTGTACTCTTGATATACTACATCACCGCTACTACTCATGGTGTTTTCTTTTCAGATCTTCATTAAAACTGGAATATTCTACAAAAGGATTATAAAAATAATGCCTCATAGTTTCAATATAGAGGATATTTTGATGTAATATGTGTATATATGTATATCAATTGGTAGTAGCTGTGTTTAATAACAAGGGAAATTATTTATGGGTAAAGAAAAGTTGGCTAGACTAATGAAGTACCTTAAGAATGCAAGGGTTCAAAATAATTGCCTTCTGATTTAGTAGACATTTTGAGACTGACATACCACAGTCTGAAACTAGAGTCATGTAGTTCTGTATGTCTTCTTCCTATTTGCATCTTTCAGTATTGCCTGCAGGCCCACAGGCCTTGCTAAATACACACACCAACTCACAATTTCTGTTTATGCACATTCTTGCTTCTACAAAACCTCCAGTTCTTTTCCCCTTTCCAGGTCTGCTCTAATTCTTTTATGTTTGAGCAGGTTATGTTCAGTACTCATGAATCATGGAATCAGTGAGTTACCATGAAGAATTTTCACATTTCTTTCTCCTGTATGCTCATATCCTTTTCTTCGTAAAATCCATAGAGGTCCTAATCATTGCTTATTCTAACTCCTGTAGGAATCCTGATGTTGTGTGTCTTGAGAGATTGTTTAGCGTGCTCTGTATGGTCAGCCCTTGATCAGAGGGGAGAATATCCCTTCTCGTCACTTTGTAGCCAGAGTCCCAAGCCACTTGTGTATACTCTTACCCCACACAACTCTTGCATTATGAACTCAGTAACTGGGATTTTACCATAGAGCAAGGACATAGAATACTATTCTCTGTCCCTAGTTTTTGTGTCTATCATTCTCTGATAGTGTGGAAAACAGTACAATGCAACGTCCATAGCCACATTCTTGATTTAAGAAATAAAAATTTTCATGCTGCTGGATGCCTAGAGGCCAGCCAAATTTCCACACGGTCATGGTCTCATTCCTTTCAAATCCTTGGGAGGTCTTAGATATAAATGAAGGTACAGATAAATTAGCTCATGGTATGTTTTGATTTTGGAGTACTATGGTTAGTGGGTGACTGGTTCCCATTTGAAATTCTCAATGTAAAAAATATGTATTGTTTTAGCATGTATGTGTGTATTTCAATATGAATGTGCCTATAAATTAGATGCAGTGTATGCTTGTGGGTGGATGAATCAGACCTAGTAATCTGTGAATTGTATGTACAAATCAAATAGATATGCATACATGTATATGTATATGAATCAGATTAGTAGTGTGTGTGTGAATCAGATGGAGAACAGTAGAATGTGTATGAATTGGGGATAGGTATGTTTATGTCTATACGCATACATTTTAATATGAATAAGAATAATGTATGCATATGTGCATCAGCTTCAGAGTAGTATAATGGGAAAATACAGGATAAAATTTAATGCTGATTCCAACATAATGTGTTTTATTTATTTACTTTTTTAAAATTTCAGTGTAACTTTTTATCTTTGTATAAATCATAGAGTCTATCTAGGCATCATTAGAAAATACGGCATTTTTAGATCTGAGGTCCAACTAAGGGTTAACTAAGGCTTTTCTGGTTCTAAAATTTGATGGTTAGTGTAGTTATAGTTACAAACTACAAAGCCTGGTAATGGTGAACCTTTTAGAGACCAAGTGGCCAGACTGCAACCCCATACCCACTGATTTATTACAAAATACCAACACTGCAATTAAACCTGAGTAGTAAGGTTTTAGTTTAGAAAAAACAGCTCATACATTAACATCTTTTGTCAAAAATGCAATAATGCTTGTGTCATAGGTTCGCTACCACTGGATCACTGTGGGAATTATTTTATCTGTAGTAACATTTATAATTAACCTTTCAGCATTCACACTCTACATTTGTCTTTGTTTATCAGCTTTGACAGGAGGAAGACAGGATAACTCTTTAATTTCATGGTATTTCTGTGAGTTATGTCCAAAATATTCTTAGTTATTGTAATTAAGGAACTGTAACAGTTCCTTAGATATGCCATCAATACTAAATTTGCTAAGTGATATTAGCGTAAGTAAATTGCAGCAGGTCATGTCTCATTTGCGAAAGCTGTGTAGCTGTGTAATATTAACTAAAACTGACTGATTGGCTGGTCATGGTGACACATTCCTGTTATCTCATCACTCTGGAAGACTGAGGCAGGAAGCTGCAAATTCAGGCCTATCCTGGGGAACTTAATGAGACCTTCTCTCAAAATAAAAAATGGCTGTGTTGTATGTAGCTCAGAGCTAAGGTCCTAGATTCAGTCCCTAGTATATTCCTCTCCTGCCCAAATAAAAGATGGAATGAAGTTTTTTTTTTTTTTTTTAATTGGGACTTGAACTCAGGACCTTGTGCTTGTCAGGAAGGTACTGTGCCACTGAGCTATATTCCTGGCCTTAAATCCTTAACGAACATCTTGGAGTCACGTTTATCTCTGTGGATAATACATACATTGTACCTGGCATGTCCAAGATATTCAGCATTTATGGAATGATCAAATCATGGTATGGCAAAACACTTTTAAATTCACTGTAATATGTGTGGTCATATGTTTCCTGAAAAATTTTCTGATTTTTTGGTGGGAACTGGTGGAGACAGGGATTCCCATCGTGATTGCAAGTTGTCAATACTTCTTAGATGTCTTTTGTAACTGACACTGATTGTGAGAGGAGTTGAGGGGTGCTGCGAAAGAATGCTGGTGATTTTTCTCTCTTTTGGAACAGCGATTGCACTCCTTTTAGAGGTACTATCTTAAACCAGTGAACCAAATTATTTCATTAGCTATATGTCCATAGAGTCATATGGGAGTTTTTGCTCTGGGCATAAATCTTGTGTCCATAGGGTACCGAAGCAGTTAATCTAAATGCTGTCTTTTGGGATGGAAGTGCAGTGCAGACGTAGAACTGAGTTATGATACTGGAACATCAGAAGTGTGATTTTTGTCATAGAATGTTCTCTTACTATGTGGTAGTTACAAAAGGGAATGAAAAACTAAGGGAAAATTACAAATATTAAAATAAAATCTGGCAATCTAATAAAGAAAGTACTTTTGATTACATGAATGCCTTATACGTTTTACAAAATTTCAAATTCTTCTGAGCATTAATCTCTGAAGCTTGCTATGACAACAAAAATGCCTTTGAAAGGTTCTTTGTAATTTTATGCTGATTAATAATGGTAATTAATTTTTACTTTAATAGCTTCGTGTTGACCTCTTTACTTGAGGTCATGGAGTAAGCATGAGAAATAAGATTTAAAAAATTTTGTCTGATTATCAGCTGTCACTAATATTCTTAAGGAAGTTATTTGACCCTAAAATGAACAAAATACAAATGTGTTACGTAGGGTTAGTTCATCTAGCAGTTTTGATGTCCTTGAAGTTTCACTTAGATTATTATACAACCTGGGTGGTGGTGGTTAGCTTTAGGTGACCTCTTTTAGTTCAAACATTTTTGAGGCATTGAGAGAGATTTGCATTACATTTGTGCTGCATTGAGCCTCAGAAGGGAGACTTTTTCCAGTCATACTGAAACTAAGTATGCATATTAGGGACTGGTGGGGAAAGAAAAAAATTGCCTTCCATGCAGGAGCAGACTGCATTAGCATTCTGCCAACTGGCCTATTTGTGAGAACTAGTGAAGTCATCAAGCCCGAGCTATTTTAATACCCTGACACCGTGCAGCGAGGCAGCTGGAGGTGCCGCACAACGGAACCTCTGAGAGGCAGGTTTTCAGAAGCAGAAAGCATCACCATTTCACACTGGCTGGGCCAGAGGCCTCCGGGAAGCAGGGGGCTTATGCAGTGGTCCTGCAGCAGGAGGAGGGTGACAGGTCTCCGGCTCTGTCGGAAGACCGACCAGACCAGTGGGATAGGTCCTGATGGTCAGGGGCAATCGTGATGGGAGAAGCTGGAGACAAAATCTTTTCTTTTAGAGAGTTTTTCCTCCCCCACCCCTTTCAACTCACAAAAGGTACTCTGCTGACACAGTCCTATAAGGTTGTGAGCAACAGAAAGGAAGCAGGGAGTTTACCAGCATATTGCAAACAAATAGAATACCATCCTAGATAGTAAGTTACTTCAGAAGAATCCCAAAGGGGGAGGAAAAATTGGAAAATTGCAGTTTAAATCCTCTTGAAAATGATCTATCACTTGTAAAAAAAATTGTTTTTTGACCTGAAATAGTTTTTAATTTTCCGAACTCTGCCTTGTGAGTTCATTTTCTACAAATCCTTAACAAAAGTATCAATGAACATTTGGTTATGGGATCATCTACTGGATACTGTTTTAAGCAGTGGTGAAATGTTCTAAAAGTATACACAAAGCTTCATCCTTTTGGGGACTCAGAAAATGTCCAGATATGCCAGCCAATAGGAGATAAATTTAGAGATGATGAGAGACCAGGTTTTGAGTGTAAGAAATGAACTTTTCAGCTTCACTGATGAAACTGTTGTATTGTAGGTTCTAGAAACAAGAGGTACTAACTGCATAGCTTTTTATGATAAGGAACAAAGCAAAGCAGATACTCCTTAGCATGAGTGCACTCAGGGGTCAGGACTGTAGCCCCGATTTAGCAATGACAAGCCAGAGACAGGAAGCTGCCTCATTTATTAGAAATAGGGTAACCACAGTCTCTGACAGAGATTCTGCTGGCACTTTCATTCTGAACAGCAAGCCCAAGTGCCCCCCTTCTGCTGTCAGTGTGACTGTTTATATATTACTAAAGCATACACAGTCTCTTTTTACTTCTTAAAATGTACAATTAAAAAGTCCCAACCTGTACATTTCTTATTTAGAAACAGCTAAGTTTCAAAAGTTATCATATAAAGCTAAGGTACGTGCATGGCCTTGGCCTCTGTGGTACTTTACCAAATTCATAGCTGTGCTACCTTTATAGAGGAAGGTACTTCTTCAGACTTATTTCATAAGACATTTATCCATTTTGCCATCATTTTCCAGAAGGAAAAGAATAGAATAGCCTTGGTATAACTGAGAAGGTGGGGCAAGTGTTATTGAATAATTTCGTACTATTTGATTCAATATGAGACATCATTTGGAGCATTTTCAACTACAGATAAAGAAACTGAGAGCCATAAGTATCTTTCTTATCTGAAATCTCACAGTCTAAGAGGTATTGTGGAAATTTGATGAATATAGAATCTTAGAGGGGTCAATAACTGGTATGCCACTTACTAGGGGAAATTAGAGAAAATTGTATATTAAAGCCTTCCGTGAAAGAAAGTAGTTAAGGATCATGAAATTTGTTGTAGTGATTAAAAGCTGAGCTACAGAATCCATCTGTGTTTGAAACCCATCCCTTCCTTTACTGTTGTGTGACCTAGGCAAGTTACTTAACATATCAGGGTCCCGGTTTTCTTTTTTGTAAGATGAGCTTAATAATTAAAATTAGCTAAAAGGAATTGTGGTGGTGCTTTAAAGTATACATCTGAAATATGCCCAGTGTGGTGCCTGGCACATAAAAAGGAGAAAGTATATGTGAACTGTTGCTCTGATGGATGATGTTATTTTACCATATAGTACCTCAAGGCCATTGACTCAAAAAGTGTATTTTCATTTGTGTTGAAAGTACTGGACCACCCAAGGGAACCCAGGTCTAGATTTGGCCCATGAGATGGTACTGTGTCCCTCTTTCCTATATACTAAAAGTAATTTTCCTTCTGGTAGGCAGCAATAAGTACTCATCAGTCATCGAGTGAAGACGTTAAAACTTGTCAGCAGGGGTCAGTGAACATTTCAGAGATAAAAAAATAGGAACAGTAATCACAAATTCACAGTAGCAGATCTTGTTCATGGTCATCTTATATTTTAAATCGCTTTTCTTCATTTACATTGTATACTCTGCTGTACCTTGGTATGCCTTTTATGTGTCACTTTTTGCATGTATTTAAGCAAAGATAAAACTCAGAAACTCCTTTATGGCCTCTTTTACAGATGAGGAAACTAAAATTCTGAGAAACTAATCCAAGGTGACACAGCTGAAAAGTGGATGAGTTTTTGATTTTTCTCCATTCTTGTGTGTTCATATTCCATCTTCACTGCATTTTTCCCCTTCACCATACCTTCCGGTCCTCATCCTTAGTACCTGTTATGTTTTCCCGCTGAATATTACCACTTCTCTGTTTAATTTTGCCTCATTTCCTGTGGGTATAGCAAAAATAACTTTTAAGAAGTTGCTGTCTCTAATAATTTCTAAACTTTGTACTCAATTCTAAAAGTAGATGATACAGTTTCTGAATTATTATTTTATTTTATTGTATCATTTTGTGCCATTGGAAATCTCCCACCTTTCTCTATGAAAATGACTAGTGAAAGGAAAATTAATTTGTTATTCCAGGTTAGGAGTTGGAAATGACCTTTTGATATGTATCTTCAAAATTTTTCATTCACAGATATTTCTACTTACACTAACTGTGTGATTTGGTTTTAGAAGGCACTACAGTAGCTATCATTGTAGTTGTGTTTAATTTTGACTCTCAGAGTGCACAAAATGCCATGGTAGCCTGTTTTTTGGGAGCACAGTGGCTGGCCCGAAGGCTGGTGGTGGAGGCCACATTTCCCTCCAGCCTCTAGGGATGGACTGGAGGTTGTGGACAGCTAGAGTCCCACAGTCTTGAGCTGACTGTCTGTGTTGCACTTTGTACCTACCCACTCACAAACACGGCCCTACCCCACCCCCTTTTTTCCTTCAAAGAGCGTATTGAGTAAACTATATGGTGATAAGGGAGACTGAAAAGTTCAGAAGTTCAGAGACCAAAAAGCATGGTATTAAATTTTAGACCATAGGTTTTCAAAAGTGCCTCATTAGGATCTAACAGCTTGGACCACGCAGATAACCATGATTGTCTTTTTTCTCTTTCAGCAACTTAAATTATTCTAGCACTTAGCTTAACAGTGCACTACAGCCTTCTCTGGCTCTGTGCAGACCCAGTCTGGGCCTCCTTTGGCTCATCCAAGGACCCATTAATGTTTTCCCCAGGTTGTCTTCCCTCCTTTCCAGGCCCCACAAGGGAGGGGGAAATATGCAGATTTATTTCCCCACTGAGGTGTGTTTTACTCTCCTTCCTCCTGAGGAAGTCAGACATGGATTCTAAATATTTTTTCCATTCCTCTCTTGCACATAGAATTAAAGCCAAAATTCAGTGTCTCGATAGGGTGGATTTTAGGTGAGTTGATGTTTACTCTAACTTTGAACTGACATTATTTTAGTTTGACAGCATAGTCAGTAACAGCTTTCATTGTCACAGATCACCTTCCTGAGCCTGTTTGTACACCAAACCATGGCAAATACTTAGATAAATTTCACTTGTCCCCTCTGTGTAGAGAGCTCTTCATGTTAAATTGAATTTTTATGCACTCAAAGGGATATACTGTATAATTTTATACCTAATGCCATGTAAGTTGGATCTCTTATTCATCACGGACCATATGCAGTGTTATTAATCTTTACTGTAAGAAGAATGACAAGTGAGCAATAGAAGTCAGACCTTAAAAAACTACCAACAAACATACAGGAACAAATTTCTTAACAGATGCTTTAGAAAGAAGTGACAGTCGGTGAAATTCGGGTTACATGTATATTGCATAACTGATGGTCTGCTGTCTGTGCCCAATATGGTCATTGGTTTTCTCTTCAAATCACAGTGTGAGTCCTCTGCCTCCCTTCTCTTAAACTTCCCATACTTCTAAATCCTGCTGAACATTTTCATGGTTAGAAACTTTTTCCTTTCTATTGTGTGCCCGCATGTGTATCATCTTGGGGCTCAGGTGGCCCCATCCTTCCTGAGCTGCTTTGAGGATAGCCTTGGAAGGTGTTGTTGCCACTCATGCTCAGTACTTCCTGCCCATGTGTCTTCTGCCTTTGTGCCCACCTGTGCTTGCTTGCTTTCTGTGGTATTACTCAGGCCTGCACTTGACTCCTCCCCAGTCCTTGCTTCCTGTGCCTATTTATTTTGGCTTCAGGCAAAAGTGCTTTGTGCTCATTTCTTGCTGGCCACATTCTATCTGGAATAACGCAAGATTTCAGGTAAATTGATGTCTCCTTCCTCCAATCATCATTGCTTGGCTGTTCCCTCCTCTGTTGCATGAAGAAGGCTCCTAGGGACACATTTTGGTTTTTTCTGGCCTGAGACACTGAATTCTAGCTGCAGAGAAGCTAAGATGAGCCCAGAGACAGAAGGTTCTTGTAAAAACACTGTGGAAAGTAGGTTAAAGGGTGTTGATTATGCCCGCAGTTTGTTCTCATGCTCTCGTGTGATAGCAGTCATGTGTGCACAGTGATATAGAGAGTCCAGACCTGCTGAGGGAAGCTTTGTCACTTTCTGTTATATTATGTAAAGAGCCAAGAAAATATAACTTACAGGTATGGTCAGATATTCTAATGGCAATGTAAATAAATATATTTATTTTTCGATGTAGCCCATCTTTTTTTCCCTAATAAAATTGCTTTTTCAGGGTTTTGCTTTTTATTTAAAGGCATATAAGTGAGTGGAGTTGATTGGAGTATAGAAATCTAAACTTCCAATTTATTTGATAAGAAGAGTACAAGGCATTATGGTGAGAATATGAAGGGTAGAATTTGATTTACTAAAATTTAAAGTTAGTGTTCTTTTAGCAGTTTTTCTTAATATAATTTTTGTTGCTTTAAAATATATATTTGATATTGTCAGTGGCTGATACCCTGAGACTTACAAAGTTTTATTCAGTGTTGCAAATCCTGGGAGATGCCCTTGAATGCAGCATTTATCTTTTATGTTTTAATTTCCCTGCCTGTAGATGTTAGTTTTTGTAATTTTTCCCCATTTTCATCATAGAGATACTGTGATTTGCGATGTTGTACTGTGATGTTTTGGAATAAACGTCCTGTGTGGATGTGAAGTACAATATAATAACAAAACTTGTTATTATTTTCAGTATTAAATCTTTGCTCGTTAACTGATATGACAAGTATGTGTTGAAAATGTAAGGCTATGAGTCAGTTATTAAATTAAGATCATAAACATTCCTTTTGTTTTTATTCTTTGAAAATGAGAGATGAACAGTTCTGTAAAGAATGTAGAGTGCAGTACTCTCATGTTAACACCACTGCCTGAATTTCTGCTGTAATGTAGTATGAATCCCGCCTCCAAATCACATTAACAGGAGGCAGAAGATGCTGTAGTCCACCATTTCTATGATCTGATCTGTCTTTGAGAGTTGTGTGCTCTCGTGTAAGTTTTTAGTTTTCTTATTTGTAAAATGAGGTGTTTGAACTTGATGATTCTGAAGTTCCTTTTTTTGTTTTGTCATTCTAAAACCAAGTGTCCACTTCCCTGCTTTTCCTAGCCAGCTTTTTCTGTCAGGATCAAGTAGCCCTCTGCGAGGTAATTGATGCAGGCCAAAGTGAGCTGACTCTGGGACTTTTAATGTTGATGAAAAACTACAACTTCTAACCACATTACCCGTAATGGCTTTTTAAAAGTATTCTGTACCATGTGCAAATTATTTTTGGTCAAAGTGTCTGAAAGTTTCAATAATTATTCCGAAGACAGGTACCTTGCCTTTTTTGTGAGCAGTTTGAACCGGTGTTTATACATTTGTGGTTGTGTGTGTGTGTGCGTGTGCGCGTGTGCATGCATGTGTGTACACACAAAGTAATGAGCACTGAACCCAGGGACTTGGATGTGCCAGGCAAGCACACCAGCACTGCAGTACACTTCTAACCCTTTTAAAATTTGGAGGCAGAGTTTTGCTAAATTCTCCAGCCTGGGCTTGAACTTGAGATTTTGTTGATTGTCAGTTAGGAGTGGACTTTATATATTTTATTTTTGTTCCATTTGTTCTAATCTGTAAGTAGTGTAAAATGCATGTTGAAGATGTTCTGGAGCGGTTTCCAATTTAAAACACCATGAGCATATTTTATTTGATAAAATATACAGAAATGTTTACTGGGATTAGGGTTGTATAAAAAAGGTGTGACTGAATTATAACTAATTAGTATGCTTTAAATGGTCATGGTGCATACTAGTTACATTTCAGTCATACCTTTTTTAAACAGAGTCCCACTAGTCCCATAAAGTCAATTGAGCTCTAATTTTTCAATGAATTGTGTCTTTAGGTCCAGTTTTACTCTTCATTGTGACCAACATAACCAAAAATTTTCTCCTTTTTTTCTACCTTGTCTTGCCTCTCTCATTTATGTATACTGATATAATTATTTAAAATATTTTTTGTTCAAAGAAATTGATGCAGTTCTTCAAGCTTGCAAACATTCATTCTCTACTTTTTAAACATCTGTTTTTGCTTAGTCCACTATTCCAGGTATGTAGCCTGCACCTTTTCAAGGTATCGCCCTGTTTGTTATGGAGGCTGATGGAGGGTAAAGTGTTGAATGATTAACAGTTCCAGTGTCTACCTGCTGCTGTTTGGATCCTGCTGCGTGTTCCCTTAAATGTGACAAAGGTGCTCTTTCAACTTCTCTATACTTTAGTTTTCTCACCTGTGAAATAAATATGCCAACCCTGGCTCGTCAGGTGGTTGAGAGCACTGAATTACTTAATATGTGCAAAGGGCACGGGCAGGGCCTTGAACGTAGTATTATAACCCTTGTGGTGGTGGTAGCTGTCCTTCACAGTGGTAGCAGTAGGAAAGACAAAGAAAACATGTATTTTTTCCTCCTCATGTTTTCTTTAGTTCAGTGGAAAATTGAGAGATCTATTGCAAGCAGTACGTATTAGGTATGTGTTATATAGTTGGTTTTTTACCATAAACAGCAAATGAATTATTTTCTTTGTAAATACTGTATTTATTAGGGCAAGCTTATACATTAGGCTTTAGATATAATTTATCCATAATTATTTCACGTATTTCATTGCATCCTACCCAGTATTGGAAAACACTCCTTATCAACATACATTTAACTTGAAAATAAAAATCTACATAATAGTGTTTCCTGATTGACACCATAGCGTCCTCCTGTCTAGGTGTCAGATCATCTTTCTGTGCAGTCTTAATTCTGGTGTGGCTGTCGTGAAGGTAAAGGATAAAGCAGTGGTTTTAGAGGGAAAGTGAAGGTAGTGCTTGGGACAGGGAGGGAAAGAGCTGGCAGCTAGGAGTGGGGTATTTGGGAAGTTTATGGTACAGAAATGAGTGGATTCTATGCATGGTAGAGAGAGCACTCTTCGACCTTGTACTTTTTGCCTCAGCTGTTGTCATTGGAGAGAAGAATAGACACCGGGAGGGCTGACCTTGTCCAGATGCAGTGACTTGATTTCGCTTGATACTTTACTTTGCTCGTGACTGTGGTGTGGTGTGCAAGTGTTGCCATTGACTTTAAAATTTAGGAGACCGAAAAGGATCCTTGCTTCAGAGAAGAATTCTCCCTCTGAGTCCTGTGAGGTGTGAACTGGCCGAGACAGAGTGTGGTGTGGGGCAAGGTAGATAACTCGTTTTGCTGGCTATTAACTTGATTCTCAGGTTTGATAAGCGGACTCATTGTTATTTCCTTTCTAGGAAGTACCCTCATGTTTATTTTCAGCATAAATAGTTTTACCAAGAATGAGAGTAGAAGAAAACTTGAAAGAGAGAGGGGGGGAGAAAAAAAGAAAAATCAAACAAAAAAAAACAAGAGGAAGCCAAGAAGCCTACAGTCATTGATTCAAAGTATAAATAATTTAAAGAACAAAATAAAGATGATAGGAAACAGGAAGATAGACTTTGTGGAGATGGGCAGGGGATGTGGGGATGGAGGGGCACAGGAGGGAGGGGTCATAAAAGGGATCAAGATACACTGTGTATGTGTCCCCTTATCCAGCGGTAAGTGTATGCATTATGTGTTGTAAATATATACTAATAAAAAGCTTAAATAAAAGCAAAGCATAATTCTCAGAATTATCTAATCCATAGTAGGTGGGCAAAACATGAGAATCCTGTCTGTCACCCAGTTACCCTACTGGGCTCATGCTTGGGATGTCAAATAAAGGGGGCACTTCACAGTTAGGCTCTTCTCTGGTGTCAGGGCTTTAAAAATGTGATATTTATACAATATTTTATAGTGTAATCCTCACTCTAAGAAGTTACTTGTGTTTTTTATATGTATAATATATATTATATGTATGTATATGTTTATATTTACAATAATTGTACATGTATGTATGTACACATCATATGTACATATATGTGTTGTATCCACATGTGTTATGTATACATATATGCAAGCATAATATGTACATATGAGTATGTGTGTATACATATCACATGTGAATTATATGTAAGCTATGTATTATGTGCATATATGTATATTAAATGTGTGTATATGTGTGTCTATGTAATATTATATATTATATATAGATGAAACAGGTGTAGAAAGGTAAAATAATATGCTTTAAATCACATATATTGCAAGTTTTAGAGCTAACTTGGAATTCTTAATATGGATTTAAGTCCCCTTTTCTTTTTACTGGGTCCCATTTCCATTGCTTTTTAGTTGATTCCACACCTACTGTTCTTCCTATTTCTCTGTCAGGGTTTGGTGGTGAGTGGTGATGGTGTTATTGATCCTCTGGTGTAGACCTTCTGGTGTAGAGAGTTGAATCCATCCTCCTCCTCAGTTTATGCCTGACCACCCTTATAGATACTAGCAGGACATCTCTTCACTCAGTTTACTTTCTTCATCTTCATTCACTGTATCCACCTTTCTTTGTGCTGTATCTGGACCTCACCACCACCCAAACACACTTGCTTATGGCTCTGAAATATGTCCCTGATGTGCCCAAGTCCTTGCAGAATGCCAGTGGTGTTTGTGTGTTGTCAGTTTTCATGCAGGTTCTGTGCTATGAAACTTTCTTTTTCATAAAAGTTTTATGCCATATTGTGTTTTAAAGTTATATCTGTGTACTTATTGGTTTTTACTTGTGCATGGTATTCCATAATGTTCACTCACACTTGACTTCATTACTTTCGTATACTTTAAATGCTTTCTGTTTCTATTACAATTTTCATATTAATCTTTTATTCGATGTATATGTTTAACAAATACTTTCTCCTATTCTTAGTTTGTTCCTTCATTCTGTTGACTGTTTCCTTGGCTGTGCAGAACTTCCAAGTTTGATGTAATACCTTTTTTCTATTTTTTGCTTTTGTTGCCTTTGCTTTTGAGATCATTTCCAAAAAATCACTGCTGAGACCAAGTTCTAGAGTTTTACCTCTGTGTTTTCAGTGTTCAATTTTCTGACCACTGCTTCAGACCCAGGTCTGTCTGTTCTCCACCCAGTACATTCAGAGAGCAGGAGATATTTCTGTCAGGTCCGTCTTCTGGGGGTCATGAGGGCTGCTCCGCTTTGTGTCCAGCTGTCATTCTGGGTTATCCTAGCCATGCTTTCTTCCCTGTGTCTGTTGTCTGTTGATCTTGTGGGTCTCTTTCTTTTGTGCTCCCTTATGTGCTAAGCATGCTCGTCTTTCTGAGGAGGGAAGTTGTGTGAGAGGTAAGTTCTTTGGAATCTAGCATGTGTAAGACACCTTCATTGTTAGTGTACCTGGGTCTATAATTCAGGATCAAAAGTAATTTTCCTTTGGAATTTTAAAGCATTCCTTCATTATAGTCTCCAATTGGATGCCATTATGAGTACTATCTCTCTAAAATCTTGTTGAGGTAGATCATCATGGTGGCAACATGTCTGTAATCCCAGCACTGGGGGGCTGAGGCAGGAAGATCACAAATTCGAGCCTAAACAGTATAACTTAGTGACCCAATGAGACACTGTCTCAAAAAATTTAAAAGAGATAGCTGGAGATGGAGCTCATTGCCAAGGTCCTGGTTCAATCCTCAGTACTCCAAAAAAACCAAACCAAAACAAAACATCCCAAAAAACAAAACAAAACAAAACAAAACAAAAACACAAAAAAACCTCACAGAAATGTCTTCTTCCAAGTGTTCTGAATTTCTCAATGATGTACCTGTATGTGGTCTGCTTTCACCATGTTTCATAGGGTCCTCTGTAGCCCAGTCATTCTATAAACTTAAATTCTTCATTTTAGGGATTGTTTTTTCAGATATAGAAATCTCATTACCCAGGTTGATTTATGTCATGAGTTACAATGGCAAGCAGAGGCAAAGGAACATACTAGAGGATTTGGGTGGTGTTTCTTCCAAAGAATACTACTGTAAAGCTTATTTTCCTTATCTGGTCCTGAGTATGGAGAATGAGTTTGGGGGTTCATAGCCTGCGTGAGAACTGAGTGGAGAGTGCACCACGTTCCCTCTCTCCCTCCATCCTCAGCACACAGTGTTCTTGGGCCCTTAGTGGAAAGAAAGTCCTGTTTCACTGTATATAGGAAAGAAGCAGCTGGTCTCCTAGGATTCAGGAGAGCAGTCACATAACTGTGTCCATTAGGAGCTCTAATTCATTCTTAGATGTATTGTCAACCAGTCTCTCTCTTGTTAGCTGAACTTTCACTTCCATTTCTAGTCATATGGAGTTGACAGTTTCCTAGATCCTAGGAGGTTTTGGTCATAAGTCAGGTTGCTTCTCAATTTTCCTCATCAGTTGTCTTACCCTCATTCCGCTTTTTCTTAAATCATTTACTTTTCATCCTCCTGCTTTTTTGCTTTTCCAAAAATAATTTTATTTTTATTGACTCATTTTACATTCTTCACCGAGAGAAAAATTGATTACTTCTCACATACTTGAATTGAGGGAGAAGGTAAAAATCATGTGTATGGTCAACCTGCTGTCCTTATTCCAAAGTCCTATTCCTGTTGCCATTTTGATGTGCCTTTCTGTCAGTCATCTGCATGACTTGCTAGGTTTTTCACTGGGATTTTTAAAAATTGATTTCTAGAATTTCTTTGTTCTAGGTTTTAATTCCCTATTAAATTTAAATCCTCATGTTGGCCACTTTGGATCATATTGTAAAACTCTACCCTCATTTTAATGTTCTAAAATGTTAAATTAGGTGTTAAAATTGCTGGTTTCTATGTGTGTCATTGCAATGTGGGATTTCCAAAACAAATACTACAGTGATTAATACCTTATAGCTTACAGGTTAAAAAAATATGGTTCTTCAGATAACTATTCTGTAGCATGTAGTTTGCTTTAGTTGTGGTGAAATTGATAGAAACCCCATTATGATAGCCTCATTGTCCTCCAGAAGCTATTTCTTTTAGCCTGCTTCACAATGATAAGATTTCTACATGAGTACATGAATGCCTAGAATAAAAATGACATTTTCTTACCTCTAAATGTGGTGAGGTAAGTTCTAGCCCGTGAGGTGTAAATGGATGTGGAGGATAGCTACTCCTAAGAACCTACCTTCAGAGTTGCCTGGAACATTCTCTTTGCCCAACATATCTACTTTGCTTCAGTTCTGTTGCGTGTGGCGGCTGGAGAGCAAGCTGTTATATGGTGCCATTAGGGTGAGATACAACTCTAGGGGTGGTAGAACTGGGAGCTAGAATACATAGGGTTTCTGTAAGATGGGGTAATACAGTTTCCATGCCAGCCTTTGACTGTCTCACTTCGCGCTCTGACTAGGAAAGATAGAAACTCAGTCATACCTGTGCTACTTTAAGTTTGATGACGCTTGGTAGTGAATCCTAATCGTAACTGATAAGCAATACAAATGTGCTGAATAAAAAAAAAAATGGCTTGAGATTTATGGTTCTGAACTGAGCCATCCAAGAAAGGAAGCTGTTTGTAAGGACTGCTACACGTAGCGATTAAGTAGTACCCTTGGTGCTCTGTTTCTCTCTTCACATTTCAGCCTGTCGCCTCTGCTTATGTTATTCTCAGACTATCAGGATGTGGAGGCAGTAGACCAGTGGGCTGCCTCAAATTTCCATTGTTACAGAATCATAAATACTCCGAGAAAGAGCACACACTCTTCTGTTTGGCCTGGCCACCTGTTTCCGACGTGGGGTCCGTGCCCTCTGCTGGTGTGGAGAGAAGGGGCACACTTATAAACACAGGGGCTAGCAGAATTTTCTCCAGACTGGAGGAGGGCTGGTTTGGAAAAGAAAGTTGGGAGATACATATCCAGTGTATTATATACATTCAGGCTTCATACTACTATAATTTAAAAAAAAATTATATACGTGACTTTCTTGATATTTTCCCCATTTTTCAGTAATTCTTTCTAAAGGAAGCTGTGAATGTTAAAATGAGTAATTTTTGAGACTCAGTGATGTTACAGCAATTAAAAAAACCTTTCTACATTGTTAGTGGGAATGTAAACTAGTGCAACCACTGTGGAAATCAACTAGAAATTCCATTCAACTCAGCTATTGTTTCCCCTTTAGTTAGCTTCCTAAAACAGTTAAATGCATCCTATTTCAGTGATATATGCATAATCCTGTTTACAGCAGTATAACTCATAATAGCTACATCTTGGAAGAGTCTGTCCATCAACAGACGAATGGATAAACACAGTGTGTTTATGTGCAGCACTGTGTGTATATAATGCACTGAAGAAGGTTAGATTAGAGTCATTTGTAGTAAAATGGATGTATGTGGAGATCATAATGTTAAGTGAAATAAATCAGACACACAAGATTAAATTCTTGCATGGTTTTTGTTGTATGAGAAATGCTAAGTGTAAAAGAAGAGCAAAATAAAAGACATAGTAGGTAACGGTGATATTTTACAAATGGGAATTGGAGAGGCAGGAGAGGAAGTAAAAAGGAGTTAAGATGCATTATGTACACATACGAACTCTCTACTATGAATATGATCATTATGTATTATAACCATGTACTAATAAACATAAAAGTTTAAAAAAGATAAAAATAAAATTAATGCATATGATATGGTAGGGAAAGTAAAAAATATCAGTTGCCTTTGTAGATTGGTCAGTGGTTAGATGATCAAATGAAAATATCAGTGGATAAGAAAAATCATACTAGGTCGGTCATAGTAGCACATGTCTAATTCCAGCTACTTTGGAGGCTAAGGCAGAAGTATTACAAGTCTGAAGCCAGCTTGCACAACTTAGTGAGACCCCATCTCAAAAAAAAAAAAAAAAGTGCTATGGATATAGCTTAGTGATAAGAGTGTGCCTGGGTTTCATCCCCATCACTGGAAAAAAAAAGTTTTCTAAATAAGAATCATCAGTCATTTCTATCGGTGATAATTAAGCATTCATATTAGAATGGTTATACATCTGCATCACACTTGAAAAAGGAACAACCTGTGTGATTCATTTCTGATTTGTAACCTGTTACAGATAACTATCTCCTGAGATCCTCACTAGGGGCCTCACCCAGACAGTTGTTCAGTTTTTTTTTTTTTTTCCTTAATAGAAAAACAAATTTCTATTGGCACCCAAACCAAAATGAAATTATGTTGTTTCTTTTCCAAAACAACTGGAAAAATATATATTTTTTTAATACATTGTGGGTAGTGTAGCCTTTGAAAATTTAACCTTGTATGGAAGGTAGTTACCTGAACTAAGTTCTGAAAGTAAGCTTTATTATTTTTTTCAGAAATTGTATATTTACAGAAAAATTGCAAGAATAGGAGTGTCCTACTCCCAGTTTCTCCCATCGTTAACATCTTACATTGGGATGCTGTATTTGTTTCAGTTGGTAAACCAATTTTGAGCCTTTTAAAAAAGAATTACAGTCCATACTTTATTCAGATCTCTTCAGTTTTTACCTATAGCCCCATTTTCTGTGCCATAATCCCACTCAGCGTATACCACATAGCATCTGTGGTCACATCCCTGTGACTCCTTTGCCTGTGATACTTTTGTCAGGCTTTCCTGTTTGATGACCTTGACTGTGTCAGGAGTACCCGGCAGATATTCTGTAGAATGCCTCTCAGTTGGTGTTTGCTTGATGTTCTCATGATTAGCCTGCAGTTACGGTTTTTTTGAGAGGAGAACCACAGAGATAAATTGCCATTCTTGTTACATTAAACCAAAGGTTTAAACTATTAAAGTGACTTACTGTGCTACCTGTGTGAAATGGGGTTGGTCAGGTTTTTTCTGCTGTACTGTGACTCTTTCCAAAATTCTTCCCTTACTGTAGTCTTTGGAAGGAAATCACAGTGTGTATCCCATACTTAAGAATCAGTTTCTTGATTATGAAGTATACCATGAATGGTTTGGAAACTTGCTAATCGTTGTTTTCTCTTCTCCCTTATCTATTTATTGATCAGTCAGTTGTTTTTTTTTTTTCTAGTACAAGTATGGATTCAGGGATATTTACTTCATACTGTAGATTGTAATCCAGTACTTTTTTTTTTTTTTTTTATCCTGAACTACTGCCAGTTTAGTGTTTAAAAAACTTTTTTTTTAAAAAGTATTTCTGTGACTTTGGGCACCACAAGAAGCTTCATTTTCATCTTGTGTATCCCTAGCCCCAATCCTAGAATCAGTAAATTCTCCATTGAGCCACAGTTCCTCAGATTGGAAATCTAGATCTGGGAACTAGAGACTGGAACTCCTGAATGACAGTGCTAGAAAGGGGAGTGGGGGGAGTGGTTGTATCAGGGTGAGGAAAAAGGGATCATCTTTTGGGATAGTTTACTTTTGATTCTTCTTTAGTGAAGAAGTGATAGCTTGTTTCACTCATGGATATTTTTGCAAAGTGATTCATTTTCCTGGGTACTTTGATGAGGTGTAAGAAAGTTTTTATTTATACTCTGACTGGAGAAGTTATTTACTTATTGCCTACAACATTTTCTTTGTTTTCTTGCAATTTTGCCAAACAACCATAGAAGTGAAACGTGTTAAAGTGTATGGTGTACTGTTGGTAGCAATAAAAATGGGTGTAGAATTGCTACAAGGTCATCTATACAAATAGAATGACTTAGAGAGGTTTAATGGATTTAATCCTCCCCCTCTTTTCTTTCAGCTCACATTGCAATTGCTGTGAGGACTTACCTAATTCATTACAACTGGATCCACTGTCCAGTGTGTACAATTTAAGGAAACATTTATTGGAAACCTAAATATCAGTTTGAATGAATCAAGAACGTCTAAAGGAAAGATTTAAACTCAGTGTGTGGTACATTGTTTTTATCCCTCTGCACCATTTGATTGGCACTCTTTAAAACAAGATACTAGGGAATTAACAATGGCTACTGACTTCCCTTTTTAGACATTTCCTATCCTTTTACTTGCACAATGTCCATTGTACATTTTGATCTCACTAATTCCTTCAGCTTTTTATACTAGGGTGACAACACGATGCTCACCTGTGTGAGTGAACCATTTCACACAAGATCATGATCCCAAATAGCAGTCATTTATCTATAAGAGCCTCGTGATTATCCTTCTTTGTAGCTGAGTAGCTTTTCATTGTTTAAAAATGCTGTATCTTTCTTATCCATTCTGCAGTTGATGGTCAAGCTATCCCTGCTTTTTTTTCTGGTTCCCTGTCACATGGAGAATTGTTTTCTCTCCTTTGACTTTTAATATATGAATTTCCTTTTGAGTTAATGTGTTTCTTGAATATCATATATTGATGGATCTTGTTTCTTGATCCACTCTGCCTGTGTTTCTTTTTATTGATGTATCGAGGCCATCTACATTAATTGTTTTGATTGGTCTTATTCTGTTTGGTTTGATTTAGTTATATCTGATGGCATGTGCAGCTGTTTTGAAGATAAAAAGATTATGGTAACCATTGTTGATTTCCTAGTGTCTTGTTTTGAAGTTCTGTATAACCCTCACTGTTTTATTTTGATTGGCTTTATTCTGTTGTGTTTTATTTGATTTTACTTTGTGTGATGGTATGGACAGCTATTTTGAAGCTAACAAGAGGCATTATGGCAGCCATTGTTGATTTCCTATTATCTTGTTTTGAAGTTCTGTGTCACCATCACTGTTTTGTTTTGATTGGCTGCATTCTGTTTTATTTCGTTTGGAAGTGGGTAATCTTTCCTGATTGTCATGGACAAGAACTGAGGTATCATCCGTATTGTTGCAGGTTACTATATTTGAGTAATGTATCAAGAAAGAACGAAACCTTTTTAACAATTGAGTACTCATATGTACACATTCTCATGGTGGATTTTCATGTTAGTTTAGGGCCTGTTAAATGTTTACAGGGAAGTCGGTTGAGTTTTGAAGTTGACTCAATTTCCTGACTTTTCTGTGTTATTACAAACAGAATGAGCTATAATTGAGCTACCATGAATTTTCCTTGTCCTCAATCCCCATCCCTGTAATGTAGTCCTTACTAAACATACTCTATTCCTTTGAATCAATCATTTGAATGGATTAATTTTTGATATTTGAAGTGGTATAATCTGTCAAAGGATGAGAGTGTTAATTTTATTCTCCATCTGGCCATTAGTAGGATAATTACAAAAGCTTGAGCAGTACTAGAGTCTTATTTTATCCAATCTTTCAAGTTTACAGACTTAACAAAAAATAATATTTCATGGAGGCAGTCTCACCTTTACCTTGTGGGGAGGTTTTTCAGTCAATTGGCCAGACCTTGCTTATTATGTGTGCAATTTTTTTTTTAACCTTTCATCTTTTCTTTCTTGTCTTTGAATAATCTTGTGAAAGAAGATTCTGGCTAGCCTTTGCTTCTTCCTTGAATCTTTCATTCTTTCTAGGTTTGTTCCTACTTTTCTGTCTCCTGGAATAACCAGGCGCTCGAAAGGCTTCCAGTGGGACGCTCTGTTCTGTCTCACTTTTAATTTGTGCCTCAGTTCATGCTCTCCTCTTCTAGTCATTCAGATGCTTTGTGAGATCCTGTTCTCTGAAGCATAGATCTTATCTGTTTGACTGAATGATACTTTGCAAATATTTAATGTTACATATTTATGAGACCCTCCTGAATTATTTTATTGCCCTTTTGGACAAATTTATCAGGTCTTACTTAATTGATGTTAAGACTGAGCAATGTATTAAGTCTTTCAGTCAATTCAAACTCTAAGATTCTGATAACCTTAACCTCTACATTGCTTAACATTGTGAGTGGAGATGGGGCCTCTTTGGGGTTTCCTTCCTTATAGCAGACTTTGAAGACACTCTGACCTTTTGAGATTATAATTATAGTAAAAACGTGGACTGCTGCATGGCAGCAGGAGATGTATCAAGGTCAGATACATTTTTAGGATTGAATCATCGTGCTAATTGTGTCTGAGAATTTATTTATTAAGGATTAGCTACTAGGGCTGGGGTTGTAGCTCAAACCCTAGGTTTGATCACCAGCCCTGGGAGGGGGGTAAGACGATAACCTTGTTTTTTGGTTGGTTAAGGGCTGTGTGCTAGGCAAGACCTCTACCACTGACATATAT
Organism: Dasyprocta punctata; assembly: GCA_004363535.1. NCBI lineage: Eukaryota > Metazoa > Chordata > Mammalia > Rodentia > Dasyproctidae > Dasyprocta > Dasyprocta punctata. The sequence goes on along the minus strand of RJWM01002492.1, from coordinate 49,661 downwards.
CCCCAGCCTGATAACTCCATTCATGATATATGTTATATTCAATTTATGTATGTTACAAAATAATAGCAAATGCATATCACTTATTTAGCACATGTATGCTTTACATGAATTATGCAGTTATAATGATCATTTTACTGATTATAGAGTTAGGGAGTTGCTAAACTTCGCTTTGTTGGTATTTATACAATAACAAGTGGTGGAAGCAAGATTGTACTAGGGCATTCTGATGCCAGAGATACCTGATCTGTTATCCTGATCTGAGAGTGTGTGTGTGTGTGTGTGTGTGTGTGTTTGTTTCCAGGAACTGAATCACCATGTCTTTCATTTGGAATTTCTCTTTTATTAAGTTAAGCTGTGAATGTTAGTGATTTGAAAATGAGTTTTTAGAAAGACCAGTTACTACAGTAAACTATTAAAGTTCCTATATTACACAATGCTTGCATTTGAGAATAAGTGAGTTTCTTAACATAAATATTCAAAGTCATTGCCATTGGATAAATGCTTCTTGACCACACCTTGTGCACAATGTCCAGCTGAGGGTGACATGACAAAAAGCAAACAATGTATCCTCCTGAACTGTGTGGTACAAGGCATCTTCCTTTCTAGTGATGACTTCCATTATAAATAGTTCAGTGAGTACCTGCCCTAAGAGGCATATGAATGGTCCAAAATAGTATAGGATACAGAGATGACAGAGAATTAGGATATAGTTTTGCTGAGAAATTTGTGTTCAAGAAAAGACAGCAGTAGTTTGTATTTGTTGCTGGTTTCCTAGTACAGAGATAATCCCTCATCCATGATCACTTCACATTTTTTATTTTAAAAAATATTAAAATTTGCTTGCCAGAATTAGGAATTGTCAACGTTATCATAATGAAAAGCCCATTCTCATTAATCAGAATGTGGAGATGAATGTATTATTTTCATTACCTAGAAAATGCATGAAGTTCCAAAGCATACATAGAATGCTAAAAATCAGGATTCATACTATTAATCAGTTTAAACATTGACAAGTACATCTTAGATTATAATCTTATGAGCAAAAAGATCATACAAGCTTATGTGGAGTGAACTGGAGTGTCATACAGGTTTTAATCAGCATGATTGTGGATGTCCTGTGTATAATCGAGGCTGTAAGGATGGGTGCATCTGGCAGGCCCAGGGGTATCTAAACCTGTGATGGTGTATTGTAGGGAAATCCATCCTCTGCAGTGGATACAGCAGACTGGGTCGCAAATCTACGTATCTGTTTATGTAAGCTAAAATCAAACTGACAGAAAGGAAAAGCAGGCGCTTGAAGAACTTTTTCTTATAGTAAATAGTTCACATTTTTGAAAATGAAAATCTTTTATGTTACAAACATAAAAGTAGACAGCACAACAAAATTTATACTTAGGTTGCAAAGGCACCAAAGTGAGAGCCGTCTCGTTTGGAGAGAAGGCTGTCTGCATCCTCTGTCCTCCTTTACTCTTGCATATTTTGTGGTGCTGGGAGATGGTGTATTGGGAGGCTCTTGGGAATTGCATCAGTGGGCATGAAGGGACTGTGCCTTGCTGACTCAGCTTCCTCCTTGTCTGCTGCCTCCTTTCCCACTGCAGCTACAGGAAGCTAGCAAGAAAAACCTGTTTTGCGGAGAAAAGGATTCAGGGGACACTCCCCTGGTCTTTGGATAGGAAAAGTCTTCCAGTTTCTCAGGCCTGAAAACCTCCAGCCTGTCCTGGGAACGCTGTGTCCCTGTTGGTCGTGTTCATGTGTTCTTGTGTGTGCATTGTGAGCAGATCTGGGAGCCTGTGGGTGGGCGTGGGGACGATGAATCTGGGTGACTGTCAGGCCAGGTCTTTATAAATAGCTTGTTTTTCATTTTAGAGAACATAACCTCCCTGTTCCAGTTTATTAATCACTTTTTAACTCTTACATTAGGTACTTTGGGATGTTTAATACAATCTTTGTGGAACTAACAATTTCTTGAGGATTTATCTATAAGCAGGAGAAAAAGAGATTTCCCAGTAATACAAAATTATGGGCCATGGTAAAAAGGATTTTTTAAGCACAAAAGGTTATGTTGTTAAGATTATGCACATGATCGGAGGGAAATTGGTGAAGACTTGGAGTCTGTTTTGAGATGATTTACATGAGCTGATGAATGCTGGGCATTGTAGACAGGTGCAGAGAACTGGAGAGGCTGGGAGTGCGGCTGAGCACAGAGTGTGGGACCTGTCAGATGTCCTGGGTTCAAGTCCTTCTACTTACTCAATTGGTTTGTTCAAGTTGAGTTTTTTCCTGACTAAATCCTTGTCCTTAGACAGAAGAAAAGGAAATGATTATATAAAAGTTACATGCACTGCAAAACCCTATGGAGATTTGAATTTTGATTCTATGTTACTAGTTTCAAAAATCAATTTTTTATTTCTGTTCTTTACATTTTATAACTTCTGGGAAGGTGCTAGTATTTACACATTTTTAAGAGCATGGAATGATCCTGAAATAACAATATAGCAAATTGTTTTAGAACAAAAATTCATTCCCCTTTGAACCCTTCAGGAATGGATTTTAGAATGATTATGCTCTTCAGCTTTTGTAAAATCTGTGAGAGAAAGACTCATGACTTCCAAAGAACAACTATATGGTAGCTCTTTATTTGACTTTATTCAGACTTTTTCTTCGAGGAACAAACAAATGCAAACAAACAAAATAGAAGCTTATCTGATGAGATTTCCTTCCCTCCTAGCTTCTTTCCTTCTGTCCTGGTTGGCAAGTTTTGCAATGGGCTTCAAAAATAATCATCATCCTTGCCATGGTCAGAATAATCCAACTGATATGAATATACAGATGTTACCTGACCTATGCTACTTTGACGTACAATTTTTCAGTTCTACCGTTGTCTGGAAGCAGTATACATTCAGTGGAAACCATACTTTGACTTGTGGTCTTTTCCTGGTTAACAGTATGTGATACGATACTCCTGTGATGTTGGGCAGTGGATTCGAAACTCAGCTCTCTCCTTCAGCCATAGGATCAGGAGGAAGCAGACAGTGTCCCACAATGTCCTGTACTGCCGATGCATAATGTTTGCTAATTTCAGTGTATTAAATGCATTTTAGGCATATAGTATTTTGACTTATGAAAAGTTTATGTATACAAGGGGTGATGAAAATATTCAGTAGATGTTTAATTTAAAAATTTTATTCTAGTACGAGATACATTGCCATTAACTTCCCTCTGACTACTCCCACTCACTTCAAGCATATTTATGCCATTATTCTTGCCACTTTCTGAGGCAGTTTTGAAAATCCTCCTTCATGAGTGTTTTAATGACAAAATACAGTGAATCAAACTACAGCGATCAAACATACAGTGAATGCTGCTGCTAAGTGCAACCCAGTAGAAAAGATTACATTATGTCATCATCCACTCTGTTCACTGGCTCTAACAATGTGCAACTTGTGGCTCTTCCCCACAGCTAATATGGCCATGCAAAGTAAGGATACTGAATTGATTTTGGAAATCAAGCAGTCATGACTGCAACTGAAAATCTGAAAGAGGATTTCTAGAATTGGTTAAGAAAATACCAAGAAAGATGGTAGAAGTGTCTTTGAAGTGAGAGGAAGAACTTGTGGGGGGAGCGGTATGGTGGCAGTGTGTCTTTTACTCCAAAAAATTTTAAAAATTTTAAACATTCACCATATTTTCTAATTACATCTGACATATTACTTTCAACTAAAACCTGATGTTAAAGGAAAAATTCTAGACGTGCTTATTTATAACAGGGACCTGGTGAGACCCTCTTCTCTTGAGAAAATAGTTTTTGAGAATACACGTGAAGTGATCTCTGTGGGATAAATAAGCCTGAAAAGCAGAATAGAGGTATATGGATTGGGACAACAGTCAACTGCTAACAAAGTAATATATGGGGAATCTTTTCATAGTGTTCTACTCTGGAAGCTTACATAAAGCACCTTCTATCTCAATACTCATTTGCATATGTATTATGGTTTGTCCAACCTGAAATAACTTCAGAAGCTGTATTCTTAAGGTTTTGAATCCATCTTCTATATGCTATAACTCATACAATCAGAATCAACTCCAGACTGTAGCTCACTGGTAGGATGCTTAGCAGAAGTGGTGCACTGGGTTTCATCCTCAGCACTGCAAAACAAAATGAATTCTGAATGATGAACAAAAGCAAGATTTAAGTGATTGTTTTTATAAATCTAGAGTGGAAAAGAGATGCTGAGTTGATTCCATATTCAGAAATCATAACTTGGAAATACATTGATATATTTGGCAACTTTAAAGCACATTTTTGTAATTTCTTTTCAATTTACATGATAAACTATGAATTAGAGAAAATTATTGCAACTGTGAAAAAGTAATTTTTTTAATGAAGAATTTTTTGACTAGAATAAGTGAGCTGCTCCACTATGAACACAAAATAGTTAAACAGGGACTTTATATGAAATAACATACAAATAACCAACAAGTGGATGAAGTTTAATTCAGTGGGTGGGCTAGAAACACAAGTTAAAATAAAACTTTCAATTTTCTGTTTGTGTGAGTTTCAAAATGACATATCTATTGTTAGGAAGGAGGATGTGATAATTATGCTTGTATGTACATTGATGAAGCATATATAAACTGAAGGCTTTAGAAGTATGTATAAACATTCAAAATGTGATTACCTTTGACCCAGAAATCTTATTTCTGGGAATATTTTCCAAAAATGTAATTATGAATACAGTATATGCAGAGATTCGACTATAGTTATGCTACCAGATTATTGTTAAAATTAAAAATTGTGAAACAATCAAAATTTCTATTATAGATATAAATAAATATGACATTTATAGAAAAAGCTCTAGGCTATAATTAAAAACAGAGTGATTTTGAATGTGTTTATATGGAAGATTACTAAATAGTGTTTATGTCAAGTTTACATAGTGTTTTACCAAATGCTATGTTTATCTCATTGAGTAATTTACATTTTTAAGTTTTGTATTCTATAATAAATTGTGATATTTAGAATTGCAGACAGTACTGGTTTTCATTTATAAAGTGTACATCAAATTTTGCTAGCGGGAGAAATGATGAAGGAAAGTGAATGATTAGCATATTTAGTTGACTTTTTTAATAAGAGCTTAGGGGCGTTATTAGGTAATTAGAAAATGATTTTTGCTGAGATAACTTGTAGGATGAATGCAAAGAAATTTGTTTTATTTTTGAGACAGGGTCTCGCTACATAGTTTGGGGGATTTTGAACTCACTGTATAGCCCAGGCTAGCTTTGAACTGATGGGATCCTCCTCCCTCAGCTTCCTGTGTGCTGGGACTGCAGGCATGCACCTCTGTGCCCAGTTGAAATGTTTAAAGAATAAAAATAATGCAACATTAAACATATTTCAGTTTAAAAATTTGAATACTTATCTTAGTTACTTTTCTCACTGTGAAACAAAATACCAAAGAGTCAGAGGAGGAAAATTGTATTTCAGCTCACAGTTTGTAGAGGTTTCAGTCCAGTCTTCTATCTCTCAAGCAGGGTTGCTTAGCAGAGGGATATTGCAGAGGAAAAACAGTCCATGGTGTGTCAGGGCAATCAGCAGCAGCCTAAGCTTCAACAACAGAAGCCTCCTTTCTGTCCTTTTATATTCCATTTAGGTTATCCACCCTTTGGGCTGTCCCACCCACACTCAAAATGGGGGACCCTTAATCCCAGCATCACTCCCTTACTCCCAGTATCACACCCTAGATCCAGCCAGCTCTGAAAAGCCCTACCTGTGAGTGAATGAGGCTTTGAGGGGGACATCTAGATACAGACATAGTAATACTCTCTGGAAAGTGAAATAAAAAAATCCCTATAAAAGTGATTTTATTTGCTGATGCCTAATTATTGCCAGAAACAAAGGACTATATGATGCTGAATTAATAATCTAGGTATGGAAACAAAACTGCAGGAATAGCTATCCTATGTTTTAAGACAAAATATAATGAGATGATAAATCATAGAAGTTGAGATGAAAATATAAAATATATGCCTGCATTAGGAGGATAGAATTGCATATGAGATAGATGAGGTCAAGCAGTACTCACGAGTAATAGAGCCAGATACTTGGAGAAAGTGAGTCCTTAGTTGAAAACTCAGGTAGGAGCTGGGGTGAAGAGTGCTGGGCTGCAGATAGCTTGAGCAGAGGCGAGGATGAGTGGAATGGAGCAGGCAGTGAAGTCAGTAGGTGCTCGCTGGTTGACCTGGAGTAGTAGGAAGGTTACATTGAGGCTAGAGAATAGAGCTACAGAATAGAGCTGCCACTGGGGAGCATTTAAGTATCAAAGTTTTCATAAAATGTACTTTTCAACCTTCTATAAGGCCTTAATCATATTGTTTTATTCTTAAGTTCCTCTTTAGTTTCTATGAAATACTGAAGGAAGTTCCATAATCAAGTCTGTGCCTGACAGATTTGGAAGTTCCTATCAGTTATGTTTTATTTTCAAACTGTATTTTTATAGTCTACCAACAGTATTCTATGAGTTTTGCATGAGAAATAATGAAGTTGGTGAATACGAGCAGGGATCTGCACACTTTTGAACAGAGTTCTTAAGTAAGGAAATCTACATTGAATGGAGGCTTGGAACTTCTTTTATTTTGGCTTCCCACGTCTAGCTTCCCACCATGGCATTAAGCCTGGCTTCTCATTTCCTGTCTTAATTGCAAAAGGCAGTTATTCCTGATTTTTTGCCTAAAATCATACTAAGAAGAGTTACTCACTTGAACTAATACATTAGCCTATTTCATCTGTCGAAGTACATATTTATAACTGAATGAAAACTAAAAAGCACATACATTTCAGAAGATTTTTACTTCTTGGAAGAGAATCATTGGAATGGTAAGTTATCATCCTAATAATTTTTGAAATCTTTTATTTGCTAAATAACCTGTAAGAGTATCTGTCAAGATAATGGCTACTTTGTTATTTAAATTCTTTTCTAATGTACACCTAGCAGATGGAGGAAAGTCATATTTGACTTAGCAGGCAGCATGTTAAGGATACATAAAAGATAAATTCTGGTGTGGTTAAAGATCACAACTTTTTCATAGTAGTGAATTAAATCACAGAGATAATTTTTATTTAAAAAATAATAGCTACTTGTGTGTCCCAACTAAGAACATACATATTCTCTACAAAAAATAAAAGGGAACTATGGTAGTAATTTCTCATGAATCTAGAATAAAGATTTAATCAGCTTTTCATGTACCTGAGATTGTGCCTGGTCAGACTGGTCCGTGTAATCTCCATGATGCATAGTATACAGTGAGTTGTAGGTACAACTGGTAATTTAGAACAAAGCAGAAGATGATCTTTTTGTTGAGTGTAAATCTAATGTATAAAACCATTCAAACACAAGACATTGTAAATCACAAGAATGAATTATAAATCATATATAAGACCAAAAATACTGTTAGAAGAGAATTAAGAAAGGTATTATGGAGGAAACGAACACAAATTTTGAAAGTGCTTAGAGGTGGGGACTGTTGGATTTAGAGCAGGTTTCTGTCTAGAAGTAATGACAAATTGTTGGAATCTTTGAACCCACATTACTTGATGTTTGTAATTGTAGGATGCCATATGAGGTCTTGTATATGTTGGTACATAATTTTTTTTTTTATGTATACCTACCTCTTAGTCATTTAAAAGCAGACTTTAACAACCTTTGGTGTAGTTTAGGGTGACTACGATTGCAACTTGAGTCCTGGCTTAATCAAGCTTTGTATTTGTGCAATTAGTCAAGATTTTTTTACCTTCTAAATTACAGTGCCCTCATTTGTAAGGTGGTATGTTGAGTACTTATTTCAAGATTTCAATGAGTTCAGTCTTGCAAAGTATTTAAATGTTACCCTTAAATAAGAGACACAGGGATATGGCAGAATGCTACTTTTGGGGGATGCATTAACAAATAAATATGTTCTTTATGTTCTCTATAAGTAGCTAACAAATGATGCAAAGAGGCTTCAGTGTTATTTGTGGCATATGATCATTTTTTTTTTTTTTCAAATACTCTGTTAATTGGAAGGGGGCCAAACTGGGAGACAGTGAGGGAGGAGAGCAAAGGATGGCAAGATTTTGTTCCAGTACAGCAGAGCTCATCAGATCTTTCTCTTCCTCATCTAGATTTTTAAGAACAAGGAAGAGTAAGAGATTCCCCCCTTTTAATGAAAGAAATGGTGTTCAATTGGAACAGAGAGTGATCTGATCAGTTAACACATATTTTGAATCAGGGAGAGACAGTAACAAGGAAGAGAATTATGTAAGGTAGGGTAAAGAGCTCTCTCCTTTGCATTCGTTTAACCGTCTCATTTCTGTTTGTTTGCTTGTTTGTTTCCTTTTCCCAAAGAAGTGATACTTCTGTCATCCTTGGGCTCAATTCTTGGTAATTTTTTTGTTGTCTGTTTTCTCCACTGAGCCCTCTGCCATGCTGGTTAAAGCAAAACATGCTCCCCATGGCCCTTCTCAGCCAGGACTGTTCTGTTGTAGCCTAGGTATACAGGTCTCTAAGGGCATTTGATTTGTAAGTGAGTCCACTCATACAGTGAAATAATTCATGGCTTATAGTCACTTAAACATTTTTGAATGTACCCGGATACAATTTATAGGAGACTTTAGAGAAAATTTAGATCTGTGTATAAGAAAGTATAGACTAATAGATATCTAGGGTCAGTTATTGTATGAGTAAATCAGGTTCTACCTGAGGCAGCAACTGTCCTTTTCACATTTCTTTGCTTCAGTGTTTTGGCATTTGGCCCTGCTCTGTAGCTAACTGTAATCCAGAGGTAAGATTTGATGAACAATGCTTTTAGGAGTTAAACTACGAAAATTAACTCACAGAACACAACATTTCTTTAGATAGAAAGGGAGATATCTGCCTATAGGAAGTCCTTGGAGGAGGCTGTTGTTTAAAATTTCCTCTTAGACACTTATCCTGGAGTAATTTTTTTTTAATCTCTTTGAATTAAAATGGTTTTGAGAAACAAAACAAAAACAACAACAACAGAAAAGAATGAGATAGGCTTAGAAATGCATGGAAGCAGTGCTGAACATTGTGGTACATGTCTGTAATCTCATCTCTCAGAAGGCTGAGGCAGACAGAGCTCAAGTTTGAGGCCAGACAGTGAGTTCAAGACTGACCTGGTTTATGTAGCTAGATGCTGTCTCATTAAAACCACACAGTAAGTAAAAAGAAAGTAAAAGCATACAAACAAATTTTAAGAGTAATGCTAGGTGTATTTGTGAGAGTAATACTGCGTGCCTTAGATGTCCCAACACATTATTAGGTTCTCTAAATACTTACCTTAGAAATCATTAGTGACTTCTATGCTAGAGAAAGCAAAATGTGCAAATGTTTTTTGTTTGTTTTGTATAGTTAAATCTGATCTTAAAAATGTACAATCAGGAAACATTCCTGTATCAGTTTTATATTCTGAATGGTAAAATTTCAATACAGTTGAAGATACTTCCTAGGAAACATGTTAAAAATAAAATAGATCATGGTAAACTTTTCTTATAATGTAGTTTAACAATTTTACCATTTCAGGAACGCAAAAAAACCCAGCTGAATTAAAAGCAAACCTAGTATAGTTATATAAAGAAAGAAAAGTGCTGGTTTTGTATAGTTTAAGTGCTTTCTTTTTTTAAAGACTGATGAGTGTTTGGGAGAAGTATGAAATTATAGGCTTAAGATTGGTTAAAGTTGCTGGCACCAACAGTCCTTTTGTTATTGATCAGATATCTTCGATGTCACCTCAGAGAAATTATAATTCATGCCTGAGCTTTTGTTTCCTCGTCTTCAAACTGTGGCTACCAAAAGGACCTGCTTGGTAGCGTCTCTCAAATCTAACAACTGTTGCAAATGTTGAAAAACAGAATATGTAGAATGTAGTACTCAACAAATGCTCTATTAGTATGAATATCAATGAATATGCAGTGAATATAATCTTCATGATAATTGCAAATCATTTTTAATACACATTATTGGTAGTTATTTCTCTAGAGCTCCCTAATTGGTTATGTAATATGATGACAGTCCTTTTTGAAAAAAAATTTTGAAAATACTCTTTTTCTCTCATTTATTTAAGCTTATAAGGTAATGTTATTATCTTCTTTCTTATACACACTTGTAACTCTGAAGTACCTAGGAAAAACCTTTGTAAAGTCATATTAACATAGACATTAAAAAGTGGAATTACTTTTCTTCTTTATTTATCGTATTAAGAGAAATTCTAGATATAACTTTACTAACCATTAGTTTTTTTAAATGTTGCTGTTTAAAAATTTTTAATATTTTAAAATATTAGAAAATATACTTACAAAATATGTATATGAAGTGTATCTTTATGTTCTTAGAAAAAATTATGGAACTATGACAGTAATGCAAATTAAGGTAGGAAAAGGACCATGCTCAAATATCACAGTACTCAACAAATGTTTTTGTGTATTTTACTCTTTCTTCTTAAAGTACAAGTAATCTTTTATTAAAATTGCAATTTAAATTAAACTCATTTTCCTGTGTTTTTCTTTCCTTTTTCCTTTTTTTTGGAGAAGGGTTTGTGGCAGTGCAGATTGAACCCAGGGCCTAAACACTGAACTGTTTAACCCTTTAAATTCTTTTTATTTGGAGACAAAGTCTCAATCAGTTATCAGATGGACTCAAACCTGTGATCCTCCTGCATCAGCCTTCAAAAGTGCTGGGATTACAGGTTGTGTCACCACACCCAGCTTATCATTTTTTTAAAAGGTAGTTTTTCATACCAGCATACTAGTGTATCGTATTTTAAAAAATCTTATGTAAATGAATAATTTTCTAATAATGAATTATTTCCAATTTTAATATTGTAAATAATAGTTCAGTGAGCACTTTATACTGACGACTTTTCCATTTCTTATAACCTAATTCAGGAAAGTTATTATGGGTTCAAGGAATGTTGTGGTTAAATTTTGATTGTCAGCCTAATTGAGTTGAGAGATTCTTAGGAGATTAGTAAAGCACACTTTGGAGTGAGCCTGGGTAAGTCATGGGGGCATGTCCTTGGGGACTATGTCTTATCCTTGGCCTCTTCCTCTCTGAGGCGCCTTCTCCTGCCCTCTGCTTCCCAGATTCCAAAATTCCCAGTTTCCAAAAGTTCTCCACCGAGTCGTTTAGTCATACTGGCTTTTGCCATGGAGCCCACTGACAGTGGACTGAAATCTGAAATTGTGACCCAAAGTAAACAACTCCTTCAGGTTGTGGGTGTCAGGTATTTTGACCCAGTGACAGGAAAGCTGACCAATACAATGACTCTTTTTTTGATGCTTGAAACTAAGTACCTTTCAAAAGACTTCTGATCATTGATATGCAGAGGCGACATGGAGTTAGGTCCCGTCTATCACTTTTTAGCTACAGAAATAATGGTATTAGCTACAGTCGGCTAATTCAATCAGTGCCAGTGATAATTCACCTCGGCTTGTTTGTTTACATGTGAGAGAAATGATCTTGTGGATATGAACTTAGTTTTGTGTTATAGGAGATGGTCATGTCTTGGAGTAGTCTGAGTAATCTTAAATTATTAATAGTTACAATAAAGCTACATGTTGTTAGAACTAAGAAAAACTCGTTGATGAAATTTACTAATTTTGTCCTTTTTTTTTTTTTTTTTGCTTGTTCTGGGCATTGAACTCAGGCCCTTTTGCATATCAAGAATGATCTGTACCACTGATCTCCATCCCTAGCCCCGTGTTGACCTTTTGTTTGATGAATTTGAATTTTCATAATTGAAATGAATTATAGCAAAATGAGAAAGTATTTGAAGTTTTTTAAAAAAACCCAAAACTTGAAAAATGTATTTCTGGGTTATAGATTAAATTACTGATTACTTGCTTTAAGATAACATTTGCTTTGAACTCATACTGTTACAAGGCTTAGTCACTGTACATAGAATTGGAAACCAGTGTTTTGATTTTATGGGCATTTAAAAATAGCCTTAGGAGAATTTTCATCTTATGTTTTATAAAGCTAACTATACAAGTCTTCCCGTTAGCTTTCTTTTTTGCCTCATTTGTAGGAGGATAGATCTTAGTATTTTAAAAACAATGTTAGATGTTCCTCCAAAACATATTGGAGGCAGTTTGAATAAACAGACATAAAAAGGGTGGGGGATTTCCTTGAGATGCATCATTAGATGATGGAAAGTGGGTGGTGGGGTGGTGTGAGAACTAGGCAGAAAAATAAAAAGGAGATTAGGGAAGAAGACATAGAAATTAAGAGGGAAATAGGTTTATTCTGAGTTCTCATTCCACTGTAAACTGTAAGCCTACCTGTCCTGGTTAGGTTTATTGATATGTAGTTGGTTTGTAGTTTTTGGCAAACCAGTTCTGAGTTTCTTTGTCATTGTCTGTTTCTGTACTACTCATTTTAGGTTTAAGAAAAGCACTGTGTCACTTACAGGTTATTTCTGCTCCACTGGTGCGACAGCCTCAGCCCTGCAGCTACCCGCCCTGTGAACTTGCACTTCAGGGGCACTGTTTCCTGTTAGAAACCCTAAAACCCTGAGCTGGCCTCTCACTTTTGGTGATTCACACAGGAAAGGACCAAAAAAACTGCATGGTGTACACAGCTGCTTTGTGGGACGGCTGATCAACCTGTTGGACTCTTGCATACCTTTAGGCCTGTAATACCCATTTTAGAACATAAATGGAAGTTACCATTAATGTTCAGATTTGTCTGGATCACCATCAGCATGAATAACATTGATAAATAACTTGTCCAAATGACTTTTTAAAAAAATTCTAATAAAAGATTTATAACATGCATTAACCTAACTACTTTTACATGTTTATTTAACAAAATTATAGATTTTCACAAAAAGATTTGTATAGATTAGAGATATTTCTAATCTACAGAACTACATAGATGAATAAAACCTAATTTTTGTCCCCAAAAGAGCAAAACTAGTTAAATCTACATGAGAATATTTACATGCATGTGCAAGCCACAAAGGTAAAAACCATTCTTTTCTCTATTTTATGATATAGAACCTTTAAGTACGATTTTAATTTTTTATGTTGTGGTAAAAAATGACAAAATGTATCACTTTAACATTTTATATGTTAATTATGAGGTGATTTTGATTCGTGATGTAATTTAAGATTTAGGAAAAATTTTATGACGTTTTATTAGACAAGCATGATGCTAAAAAGAAGATCGATTTGCAAATCTTTCCCCCTGTTTTGAATTAAAAGCATTTTTTTCCACCATTTATTTTCTACACACGTGTTTTGGTAACTGGAATATTGCCAACTTCTTTCAAACTTATTTTTTGTATAATTCAGAGATTTCACCCTGAAGGTTTTAAAAATATTTTTCATGAGATGAATTTGTATCTGTGTGCAATCATTTTTAATGAAAATATCATGAAATTGACAATTGTAGGTACATTTCAATAGGCATAATTTATGATCATTAATAATGTCAAGTTTCTAAGACTACCAAAATGAAATGATGCTTAGTAAAAAATTGTTAGCAAATGTAAGTCATTTTAAGTACGTAACTTTTGCATTTTATCAAATAGTTGCTTTCAGTTCTTGTGGGGATTCTAGAGAAGTGATTATCTAGCAACTGTCAAAATGTTGGAAAATAGATGGCTTTTTATCTAGATGGTCTCATCACTTAGCTATAATTTCAGGCATTTGGGTTGTGTTATCAGTGACCAGTCAATTGCTTTTCATTTTGCTTCATTGATGGATGATATAATCTGCATTATTTGGATTATGACAGTGACTTTTTTTTCTAAGACGGTGTATAAACCTGGGTTATTCTGAATTTCTTTGGGCCCTTCATGCTCAGTGTATTTTAGTAAATGACTATTATGTACTGGGTAGCCTGTGGCAGCAAAGTGCCCAGGACTTTGCATCTAAGTGAAATATTCATTAATGTAAGACTTTGAAAACCCAACTTTCCAGATGTGTAATCTACCAGTGTTCATACCCAATTTTAGCACAATTAAGACTGCTCCAACTGACCATAAAGCTATTGCAGTAGATAGGCATCAAGTATAGCATTTGTACCCTTCAACTGAGTGGATTAGCTGCAGAGGTCTGTTTTTGGAAAACAGAAGTCATTGGAAAGGAGTGGCATTTGCATAAAGGCACTTCCTTTTGCCACCATGAATTTTTTTTAGCAGTATGGTTTAATCTTACGCCTGTTATTAAACTGCTTTAAGCTTCTTTCCAAGGATCACAGCCAAATTGAAGGATTTATTTCCTCGCCTGTGCTGTATAACATTGCTGTCAAACAAAGTAGGCAAAGGCAAGCAAGAGAGATACAGCCCCCTTGTGTTTTTAGTTTATTTGCATGTGTTCATGGCTTCTGAGGTATTTTAAATTCCCAAAGGAGTTTGCTTGTTTTATACCCTATTATATATAAATTGCTATCTGAATGGGTTTATAAGAGATCAAAGTAAGTGTCAGCTTAGTAAATAGAAGAGATTTTTTTTTTCTTTCTGAGCTGTGTTATAAAGGGAGACTTATTTATGTTTACAGCTTAACATAGTTGAAAAAACAGTGGGTTATTAAAGTTTGAAAAATGTCAAGAAGGAAACAAGTACTATTTTTTGAGGGGCCTCAAATATCTGAAACTTGTAGCTAAGGTAATTTAATTGATACTTGGATGCTATTAGATTACTTGGAGTTTCTTCTGATTTTCTGTTCTGGAGAGGCTTTGTCCTTAGGTGTGTTTGCATTCATAGAAACAAAATTAAGCTTAAAGAGATGATTTTGATTTTGTCTACTTCTTTAAAAATAATGTTAGTGAATCATACTAATTTGTTAATATTGCCAGTTATTTTGTAAGATACTTAAGGCCAAAGAAGATGAAACATATCAGGAGAGGAATCTAATTTGTACTTACGGATTTATGATCTGGGCTAAAATATTTTGCATCATATATATTCATTATGTGTATGCTTACTCTCTGGCAGCTGATCATTGTCCTTATTTAAGAGCTCTATGTGTATCAGAAAGAAGCTTTGTATATGCCAAAAACAGCATACGTACTCACGTTTTTGATTATGGAAAGAAAAGTTCTATACTATTCCTAGTGAGGCCAGTCATATATACACACCTGCTAAATATAAAGTCAGGTGGTAAACCATAGAAAATTCACTCTTGCTGGCTATTGCTTAAGGGTGTGGAGTTGGAATTACAAATATGGTTGGTTTGGTATATATTTGTTAAGCTTTAAAGCACATTTCTTCTATATCTCTCTTATTATATGGTACTACTGTTTTATGGTAACCCTATATATAACACTTCACAGGGAAATGTTTGTTTTCATGTGAACTTTTATGGGCATTGCTGTAGCTCTGACAATATAAATATCAACCTGAAAGTTATAAGTTAAAGTTATATAGATATCACACAACTAATATTTCAGACTCTGGGAGCTGGAACAAACCTCAGTGCTCTGATGGTAGACTTTTTACTGTAACCTCTTAGGAACACTCTGATCTATAGCTGCGTTTTATGTACTCCTTTTTTTTTTTTTTCTCTAAGGTGCCCAGAAATTTTGCTAATCTGCTGTTGATAGCTAACTGTGATTCTTCTGATCATAATTGCTTTATTCTTCAACCTCGTTCTCCATATATTGAATTAAATAGTGGCACCACATTATTCATGTCTGTCTCAGAATGTGAACGTATTTGGAAATAGGGTGGGTGGTTGGCGGCGTAATTAGCTAAGACAAAGTTATCCTGGCGTAGGGTGAGCCTTGAATCTGTTAGGGTTGTGCTTTTACAAGAAGAGGAGAGGCACAGGCACATAGAGCATTGTGCCAGAGGCAGAGACTGGAATGATGTGATTACAAGCCAAAAAACACACTGCCTGCTGGCAACACCTGAAACTAAGAGAAAGGCATGGAGCAGATCTCTTCCTACAGCCTTCAGAGAGAGAGGAAGGAGAGGAGAGAGGAGACGGAAGATGGGAGAGAAAGAGAGAACAGCCCTACTGACACTTTGGGTTTTGGGTTTTCAGCCTCTAGAGGCAGGAAAGAATAAATTTCTGTTGTTAGAAGCCATCTAGTGTGTGCTACTTTGTTACTGCAGCCTTAGGAAACCAATATTCCTGCCAGTAAGTAGCTGACAAGAATGTAGTCTTAGAGTTTTTCTGTTGCAAGACTGTTCTTGAAGCTAGAATATACCTTTATAGTTTCCAAAAGGTTAAAGCTACTTGAAATTGTATATAAATAGCATATAAAAGAAGCAAATTTATAATAACTCAAGGAATTCCAAGAATAAAACGAAGTACCTATACTTGGAAAGCATTAGTTTTCAATCATAGCTTCAGTCTGGCTTCTTGGGGAAAGGTTTTCCATACGGAGGTCATATTCCCAGAGATTCTAATTTAGTTTGTTTAGGTTGGAGATTGCCATTTTAAAACTTCCCCAGAGAATTTGGGAACACACAGTTATGGTTGAGAGCCATTCTAGAGTAGTGCATGAAACCCTCGCTACATATTGAAATCATTTGGGTAGCTTTATAAATTTTCCAGTGCTTGACCCCCAAGACCAGAGTCTTGTCATTGATCAGAGACACAAATAACTCAAAGTGAGTTTTAAAGCTCTTAGCAAATTCTAATGTGCAGTCAAAGTTGAAAAATATTGGTCTAAAGATCATTACATTCCTTTGGATAGCTAAGGTAACTGATACTTCTAAACTTCTTCAGATTTTTATTTTTTGATAACCAGTGGATGGATTTAGTGTGTCTCAGTAAGACAAGATCGGAATATTTTGTTCTTCCTTCCTCACATGCTTCACATGTAATGTTTCCCCTGAGATCTTTGAAAAAGGTGACTAATGAAACGTGAATGGAGTGTGTGTGTATGTGTGTGTGTGGGAGGTTAGATTGGTCACTAGTGGTGTCCCTGAGAGGAGACAGGAAGAGGATTTGATGAACAAAACTGCCTGTTTTACTCTTTGAAAACTTCTCTTAGATTCATAGTAAGGAAATGAAAATAAAAATATTGGCTGTAAAATTATAGTGTATGAGGGGATTCTGAATGAGAAGTGCCACGTGGAAGAAGTGGGAGGCAGAGAGGTACTGTGGCTGTTGGTGGCTGTTTTAGTGTGAGTGTGCAGAAGTCCAGTGAGCCTGTAGAGAGGAGGCTGTCAGGGTGTACACGCTTAGGCATGTACTATCCATATATTTATCTAGGAAATTAATTGCCTTGTGTGCTGTAGAAAAGTGTATGTATAATACATTACATTCTTTGTTCTTAAATTCTGTTAGCAGTGAATGTTGCTACTAACAACTGTTAGCAGTGACTGTATTATGTGATCAATTCCTAGACACTCATTTCTTGCAGCCCACCTTGTACTTCTGAAACTTTGTCATTTGGGTTGTGGCTGTATATAGTGCTGTTGACTAAGATATGTTGTGGTGTGATGATGCCTATGCAGGTGACTAATTTGCAGCAGTCCATTGTTACCATTTCTTACATCATGACAATATGTTCAAAGCATCAGATTTAATGCACTCTGTTTCAAGTAGAGGATTTGGAACGAATGCCAAGGCGCTGACTTGCATTTTGTTTTCCTGTCAGGTCTATAGTCTGATAATCATTACTTTGTTTCTTTTTGTCTGTTTGTTCCTGAGCTCCACTGCTGATTTGGCTGCTATTAAAGTATTTGAAGGCTGTGTGTTCTAGCTAATAATACTGTGAAGGAGACTTCATTATTGGTGAAATTCTTATGGTTTGGATTTTGTGATGTACACTTTATGGGAATTCTTGAAAGCAAATATTAGTCATAGCTATCTGTCATTCATATATGTCTGGTAAGAATCATTACATTAGTTTTCATATAAATCCTTTGATATCCATTACAGCACTTTTTTTTTGTTTTGTTTTGGAAAGGATACTATCATTATCATTGTGACTTACAATTAGTCAGTGGGAAATGGCTCATTAATAGCTTTCTGAATAAAAAGTATTCTCGTTTTGTTGATTTCTTCGACGACAATACACAATTGCATGCCACTAGACACAGACTTGTGAAAAGATGGGAGCAGTGATCTTGCTTGTGCCTGTGCCAGCTTCTTACACTAAAGCCAAGTCATTGTCAGAATTTCCCCCATTACTGTTAGCATTATGGTCTCAAGGTATGTGCGTCTTCCTAAAAATGACTCAAATTTATTTTTTAAAGCATAGTAGTACGCCATTGTGTATATGTATCACATTTTCTGTATCCATTCATCTGTTGAAGGACAGATAGGCTGCTTCCAAGATTTAGCTATTTTGAATTCTGCTGCTGTAAACATGAGTATGCATGTATTACTAAAATAGGATGTCTTCAACTCTTTTAGGAAGATACCTAGAAGGGGAATAGCTGGGTGGAATGGAATTTCTACTTTTAGACTGTTCATAGTGATTTTTGTAGTGGTTGTACTAGTTTACATTTCTACCAACAGTGTAGAAGAGTTCCTTTCTCCCTGCAGCCTCTGCAGCATTTGCTATTATTTGATTTCTTGATGATAGGCATTCTTTCTGGAGTAAGATGGAATCTTATTAATTTGTATGTCTCTGATGGCCACAGAGGTCAAATGTTTTTCATGTATTTGTTGGCCATTTGTACTTCTTCTTCAGAGAAGTATATTCATTTTAGTTGCCCAGTTTTTTATTGGGTCTTTTATTTGGGTATTAATTGTTTTGAGTTCCATTTTGTAGTTTGTCTCTTCATTTTGTTGGTATTTCCTGTACAGAAACCTTTTATTTTGATATCCCATTTGTTGATTCTTGATGTTATTTGTTGTGTCATTGGGGTTCTATTTAGAAAGTCCTTACCTATGCCTTATGAGTTTTTGCTTATGTTGTCTTCCAGAAGATCATTTGTTCTGATATTTAGATTTTGATTTTATTTTAGTATATGGTGAGAGTAGTCTAAGATTCAATCTTGGGCATGTGCATAGCCAACTTTTCTAGCACCATTTGTTAAAAGAGTTTAATTTTATTCCAGTATATGCTTTTGATCCCTTTGTCAAAAATCATATGCCTGAATGTGCTTGAGTATATCTCTGTATACTTCACTCTATTCCATGGACCCACATAGCTGTTCTTCATGTAGTTCTATGCTGTTTTTATCACTGTAGCTTTGTAGTATAATTTGAAGTCAGGTATTATGATGTCTCTCCTGATTTGTCTTTGTTACACAGGATTGCTTTTGCTATTCTGGGACCCTTTTGGCATCATATGATTTATTTTTCTAGTTCTGTGAGGAATGCTGTTGGTATTTTTATTGTAATTGCATTAAATCTATATATTGGTTTTGGTAGTATGACTATCTGGCCAATACTGGTTCTGCCTATACAGGAACAGGAGTATCTTTCTACTTTTTGATATACTGTTTGATCTCCTTTATCAGAATACTGTAGTTTTTGTAGAAATCCTCCACTTCCTTTGTTAGGTTATTTCCTAGATATTTAATTCTTGAAGCCATTTTGAATGATACTGTTTTCTTAATTTCTTTCTTGGTGGGTTCATTATTGGTGTACAGGGATGCTACCTACCATGAACAATAGATCAACTAGAGGAAAATCAAGAAAGATCAGAGTTGAACTAAACCTTTAAACAAATGAACTGAATAGATATCTACACGGTATTCTACTCAACAGTAATAGAACACACATTTTAAGAGCACATAGAACCATCTACAAAATAGAGCCCATACTAGCCCATAAAACATGCTTAAATAAATATAAAACTGTTGAAATTATGCTATACTTATTTTCAGATTATAGTGTAATGAAACTGTAAATCAGTGGCAAAAGAAACCACAGCAATTATGCAAACACATGGAGATTAAAAGACACTCTTGAATAATCAGTAGGCCATCAAAGAAATCAAGGAAGAAATTAGTTCCTAGAATCAAATGATAATGCCAGTACCTGTGGGACACAGTGAAAACAGTTTTAAGAGGAGCTTTATAGCTGTGAATGCTCACATCAGAAAAACAGAGTAAACCCAAATAAATAACCTAGTGATGCACCTGAAGGCTTTAAAAACAAGGACAGTCCATATGTAAAGCTAGTACTAGGAAAGAAATTATAAAGATCCAAGTAGAAATTAATGAAATTGAGACTAAAATAGCAATACAAAGAATCAATGAATTGAAAAACAGATTCTTTGAAAGAATAAGCAAAATAGATAAGCCCTTAGCCAGTCTTACCGAAAGAAGAAAGGAAAAGGCCCATGTCAGTGAATTAGAAATGAAGAGGGTGAGGCAGAATTGCTACAAGTTTGAACCCAGCCTGGGCTACATGGTGAGTTAAGGCCAACCTGGATTGCATAGCCAAGACCCCATCTCAAAAAACAACCAGCCAACCAACCAACCAAACAACAACAACAACAATAACCAGAAAGCCAAAAAAGAAATTAAAAGGTGAAACCACAATGAATACTGTGAAATTCCAGAAAATTATTAATGACTATTTCTTATACCCAGAGAATCCAGAAGAAATGAACAGATTCCTAGATGCATGTGAATTACTAAAACTGAATCAAGAAGATATAAAAATCCTGAAGAACCCATTAATAGGTAGTGAAATTGAGGCATTAATAAAGAATCTTTGAACTAAAATTAGCTCAGGGCTTGATGAATTCATTACTGGATTCTTGAAGAGGTTCAAGGAAAATCTAATGGCAATACTCCTAAACATTTTAATGAAATCAAGAGAGATGTAGTACTGCCAAACTCATTCCTGGAAACTAGCATTACCATGAGTGCAAAATTGGACCAACACCCAACTAAAAAAGAAAACTGTAGACCAATCTCTTTAATAAATAAGATGCAAATATCCTGAACAAGATCCTGGCAAACAGAATAAAACAAATCATTAAAAAGATTATGCATCATGACCAAATAGGCTTCATCTGAGGAATGCAAGGATGGCTCAACATATGTAAATCAAGAAATACAGTACATTACATAAACAGGAGCAAGAATAAAAATCACAGGATCATCCCAATAGGCACAGAAAAATCTATTGACATTGAACATCTATTTGTGATTAAAATAAAAAACATTGAAGAAAATAGGAATAAAATGATTTTTATCCATGAAAGTCACTTTTGACAAACCTAGTTCCACTATCATAGTATGTGGAGAAAAACTGAAAGGTTTTTCTCTAAAATAAATAACAAGACAAGGATGCTATCTTAGTTACTTTCTCATCACTGAGACATTATACTGAACAACTACAAGTCTACGGAGGAAATTATTATTTTGGTCTACAGTTTTAGAGGTTTTAGTCCATAGTTGGCTGGCTTCAAGGCAGGGTAGCATAACAAAGGAGCAGGGCAGAGGAGAAAGAGCTCATACTTGGTTGGTGGAAAGCAGAAACAGAGAGAGGTATAAAGGGAGGAGGCCAGGAGACATAACGTTCCATAACCCCCAGTGATCTGCCTACTTCACTGACTATACTTCACCTTCCAACATCATATTTAGCTATAAACTCTTCAGTGGACTATAAATACCACACCACCATCACCCAGTCACCTCTCAGAAAGCTCACCTGTAGACACATGCGGCTTTGGGGTACATCTAGGTATAAACCATACAAGTTGTTCACTGTCACCAACTCTATTCAGTGTAGTACTTAAAAGGTTAGAGCAATGAGACGAGAAAAGAATGAAAGGAAGAACTACAGGAAAAGAGAAATCATCCTTGTTTGCAGATGACATGATCCTTTATATACAGGACCTCAAAAATTCCATGAAAAGACTCCTGGAATTAATACACAAGTTCAGTGTGGTGGCAGAACTATCCTCACTCTGTCTCCGTGTCTTGTCTGTTGTCTGTTGTCTCTTGTGTGTGTCTGTCTGTGTGTCTCCTTTTTGTTCTTCATGACAAAAGTATGGGCTTGCTATGAAGTTTAATGATGATTTTTGCAGATGTGAGTAGCAATTTTAAATAATTAATAGTAACAAATCAAATTGATTTTGTGATATCAACTGTTTTTTTTAGTTTAATTCAAAGTGTTTTAAAAATTTTCCTATGCTTTTTTTCTGTGTAACCTTCACCTGAAACCATGTGTTCTCCAGGATACAGTTTACTTAATATAGTTTTATATTAGCAAATATGAAAGGAGTCTGGAGCTTGTTGGTAATGAAGCACCATGAGAACTGATGGTTGACTTTTTCAAAATTGTCGGAAGTTACTGACTTTAGTTTCATTCTGTGTTTTGATGAAAGATCTGAACACTTATCTAATCTCCTCTTTCTCAATTTCTCCCTGGTTATAAAGCTCTCAGAACACATGTTCTAGGTTGTTTATCATTCTCCTCCTCCTCCTCCTCTTCCTCCTCCTCTTCCTCCTCCTTCGTCTTCTTCTTCCTCTTCTCCTCCTCCTCCTTCTCCTCCTCCTCTCCTCCTCCCTCTCCTTCTTCTCCTTCCTCTTCTTCCTCTTCTTCTTCCTCCCTTCTCCTCCTCCTCTTCTTCTTTCTGCTTCTTTCTTCTTGCTAGAATACTGAGTTTAAAAATCAACTGCATTTCAAATCATTGCATTTTGTCAACCTTCCTACTCATATCAAGGCCTAACATGATGTATTACTAAGGTGGTGTTACAGTGTGTCTAGGATTTGCCCTGTAGTGGGTAGAATGTCCTTTTTTTTTTTCTTCAGAAGAACTGTAAAAGGCTTAGTGAGGAGTAGAGAGAGCCTGTCTCTGTCACTGACATGGACTGCTTGCTTCTTTCTGCAGTCCTTTGGTTGCATGGGTGTTGCTTTCATTCTTGAGTACTGACAATTTTCAGAGTGTATTAACAATCAGAGTTTATTAAATAAAATTTCTGAAATTGATTATGGAGGTATATATTCATGAAAAGATTTTAGTGAATATAAATATGTCTCTTTTTAAAAAACCACATTCCATGTAAGAATGATCCTGTTTTCAAGGCATCTTGAATTTTTCTTCTTTTCTTTCCCAGCTTGTCAAACTCCTTTAAGATATGAGTACAGGCCATGGGATTTCAATCTCCACAACAGAATGTCACTTTATATTTGATCCCTAAAGATCTGGGAGTTGTTGAAAGTTTATGACTGCCTGACACGTACACTTAGTGTTTAAGCCAGGACACTGAACGATGAGAGCATGAGGGCCGGGGAAGCGTGGACTGCAGTTTGTTCCTGTTGTGGAGGCAGCTGGCAGAAAGGAACAGAGGGTGCAGATGTGGTTTATAGGCTCAACAATTTATTTTGCTTATACTGAGATAATAAAGTCTAATTGTTATCTTTTTAAATTAAAATTGGGAGCATTTTCTGCCATAAAATGAAATTTCCAAGGATAGAATAAATTTTCTTTCTTACAGGAAGAGATACAAAGTTACCTTGATCTGTTTCTTACTTTTATATAAACATATCATGTCAGATCTTTGGATTATAAAGGTAATTTTATTAAGTCAAAAAAATCTATTGTCAGTAAACTTCTTGACAGACAAATCAGATTACACTGATGAACAACATCAATGGAAATTGCTTTTTCTCTAGGATGATTCTATAATTTTGTACTGATTTATGATGAGTATACTTAGTATCTAAAGGGAATGATAATGAAATGGAGTTCAATTGCTTTATGGCTGAAAATGCTTTTTAGTTTGATGTCTTCATATATGCATATGGGAATAGAAACAAATTTTTGAATGGAAAATTTGAGAGTGAGTTAATTTTATTTGGCAAAATCATTTTTTAAAATTTAATCCTGGTACACAAGACCAGTCTTAGTTTTTGCCTATTTGCATTTAATATGCAGTTTATTAAAATTTTAATTTACTTGTATCTGTGCTTGTTAGTGAATATTCCTAAATAGCCATAAATAAGACTGAGATTTTATGATTGCCTGACCCTTACACTTAATGTCTGATGACTCAGTTATTAGTCTCTGTTGAAGAGCTCTGGATCAAAAAATGTGGACTTCTTTATATATTGTTACAATTAAAATGAAATATTTTCCTCTTCAGGCTTTAATAAAACATATTTGGTCTGTATGTTCTATAATTTCTGATAGACGAATAAAGCATGCTTAAGAGTCATTGTTTACATCAGTTGGAAAAAAATGGTGTTGCTTTCAGTTTTACAGATTTTGCTGAAGTAGCTATGATAAGGCTAGAATGGTGCCTATTACAGTGTTAGGAATTTAAACATAATTTTCAGTGAAACAGATGTTTAGTAAAACTACATTTGTGAATGACATTCCATTCCCTAGGGTGTATTTGTCTTGTCAAAATACATGTGTGGATTTACTTTGTATACCTTATCGATAGCGGAAGCATTCTGTAGATGATTGTGCATCTTAAGTCACTTCTGCGGAAGATAATTAGGCATCTATTATGAATAAAAAAAGTATGATTAGGTGAATACAGAGAGAGATAAGAGAGGGATAGAGAGATTTTGAAAAGTTTCCAATGAGCAATTTGGAAATGAAGAGCGTGTTGTGCAGAAAAGTTACTAATTTAAAATGGTAAAATGCCACTAAAGTTTCTCTTACTATGGATAGTGTTCGCATGGATGTTTATATGTAAGTATATGTGTGTATATATAATGTAAAATATGTATATAAGGGTATGTATGTACATGTTACAATAAAGATAAAGGGAAAAGCAGGTATTATAAAGGCTTTCAAAAGCTTTCTCATGGCTGTAGTTGTCCCCAACCCTGGTTTCTCCCAGTCTCCCCTGCCAGTATTCAGTAAGGTACTGTGGAGGTGGCAAGTGCATGGTGAATCACATACCATGTGCACGCTCCTAGTCTGTAGTATAGTTGATTGTGCCTCTTGGTGATGGCTCTGGAACTATGTCCTCCAGAAATTTCTTGTCCCTTTTGCTCCCCCGGAGATAGATAATCAGTGATAGTGTGAGAGCCTCCATTTTCCTGTGGCTTGCATTGCTGTTTGGCCAAATGTTTTGAATTCAGACCATTTGAGATGCGTGTGTGTGTGTGTGTGTGATTCCTGTCTCTTCTCACAGTTGCCAACTTATCTTGGTAAAACCTCTTTTCTCCTTTTTCTCTCTCTTATTAGAAAGATAATGTCCTTTTCTGCTGTTCTTTTGCTTTTTATGATAATAGTAAACATGTGTCTATGTAGTATA
Organism: Dasyprocta punctata; assembly: GCA_004363535.1. Taxonomy (NCBI): domain Eukaryota; kingdom Metazoa; phylum Chordata; class Mammalia; order Rodentia; family Dasyproctidae; genus Dasyprocta; species Dasyprocta punctata. Next base: position 24,515 of record RJWM01002492.1, on the reverse strand, counting down.
TATTTAGCAAATGTATTAAAATAGTCTTCCAATAAGAAGAGTTGGAAGTATGATCAAGAAGAGATCTTGTTTTAAATAGCATTGATTTTCTGTTTAGAGGATTTTAGACTTCCTGAAGTTAAGTGAATTATCTATGTTGATTTTTTTCTTTAGGTTGAGAATATTCACTCTTAGCTTATTTGTGTAGTTCACAGGAAACATGTCCAGGAAAGTGCACATATTGCACATGTACGGTTGGATGAACTGTCACAAAATAAACACATACACACAGTGTCCACCTAGGTTGAGTCACAAAACAAGTACCAACAGCTACCTGCCCAAGTCAACTCTGGCGCTGTCTCAATCACCAGAGACTGTCTGTCCCTGATCACTGCAGGATGATACATGCCTATTTTGAGTACAGCTGCTTTCATTCAGAACTGTTTGTGAGATCCACCCTTATGTTTTTTTCTTCGTTGCTAGGTATTTATTTATAGGAATTTATGATAATGCTTACATCGTCTAGTTTATCCATTTTACTGTTGATGGACAATTGGGTTGTTTCTGGTTCTTAGCTGTTAAGAATATACTGTTGTAAATTTTCCTTAAGTGCTTTTTAGCACACTGTGTACATATTTTTGCATAGTATGTTTCTAAGTGTTGAACTGTTGAGTACTAAGAATATTTTTCCATTTTATTAGACTCTGCCAAGCAATTTTCCTAAGTAGTTGTATCAGTTTAGATTCATCCAGGGTATGTGAGGGTTCAAGGTACTCCCTGTTCTTACCATGCTCTGTATTCTCTCTCAAGTTTTGTCATACCCGTGGCTGTATGTTGGTTGTCTAATAATTTTAATTACGTCATCAGCATTGATGTCTTTCACATGTTAATGGCCATTTGTCTGTTTCTTGGAAAGAACTTAATTTTTGTCCATTAGAAACACTGGCATATCTCTTTTTCCTTTTTGTTCATTTCTAAAATTGAACCAAAGCTTAAATCCAGTGTAACATTTGATAGGGAGGCTAAGACTCATGGAAAAGTAATTTAGATAGAAATATTTACTTGTTCACTTTTTTGGCCAGTGTTTATGGAACAACTCTTGTGCTTGTACCTGTGCAATGGTAAAAGGATAGTGTTTGGCTTAAGGATATTTGCCAGTTTAGTGGAATATTAGGGAAAGTGAAAAGAGATCAAGAGTACTTGGTGTTAGGTAACTAGGGACTAAGGGAGTGTCCAGTGAAAGCATGCTCAGGGCTTGTAACAGTCTCTGGTTGTTATGGTTTGTGCCCAGATATCACTCCGAAGCCTCATGAAGTCATAGTAATTTTTCAGAGGTGGCTGCATCTAGAGTGTGCGATGCTGGGATTAAGGGTGTGTGATTAGTAAATCAGTCCACCGAATGGTTTGGCATAGTTCCGGCAAGGATTAATGTGAGTGCTGCATCTGCCCTAAGGCAGGTAGCCTGCATACAATATAGTGGGTTGAAAGAGTCTTGTCTGCCTTGCTCGTTGCTTTTGCTGTCTTATGCTGCGTGAATTGTTTCTCCTCTGAGATTTCCCTCTGCCATGTAGCACCCTGTGTTGGACCTAGCTGATTATGGACTGAAACCTCTACCAACTGTGAGCTAAATAAACCTTTACCCCTTTGACTTTGGGTGTTGGGTACTTTGTTTCAACAGTAAGAGAAAAGTAACACCCTTTGAGAATAAAAATAGCCCAAACTTTAATGAAAACTAGCCACATTCTTGTAGAGGGAACAATATATACTATAAATTTTCATCTTTAAGAGGATATAATGTCTGGGGAGAGAAAGGGTATATGTGAGAGTACAGAGGCAGTGTTATTTTAAAAGTCTTAAAATATTATTTACTGAGCACCTCTTACATGTCAACTCTGTGGAAGTCAGGAGAACACTATGGTGGATGAAAGTAATAACAATGATAATGATCAGCACCATCATTTATTGAGTACTTACTGTGTGCTGGGCACTGTGCTAAGTACTTTACTTACATTATTTTGTTGAATTCCTATAGCCAGTTCATGGCATAGGCACTGTTAGTACTCTGTTACTTTTGAGGCTGTGGGATATACAGAGACTTAAGAATCTTCAGGAAGTCCTGCAATACTTTTATGCTCATTGACTTTATAATCTTGTGAGGATTTTAGAAATTGCACAATGAATTACATATGTAAACTGGAAATGTATTGAGGATTATAGAATTAAATGAGATGTGGGTCTATAGATGATAACTGTAAGAGTTGTATGACACTGAAAGAGCTATGAGTAAACATTTTTAGCATTGTTAAAATTTCATATTTATATAATATATAATATACTGCACACATTATTATACATAGTACTACATGTAATTATTATACATATATACTTATATCCAATTATAATTAAAATGCAGTTAAGTATGGAAGTTATTGAGCTTAGAATTTGGATTTGAAATTCTTGGATTTAATTATCTTTTTTTTTTAAAAAAAATACCAAGTATTCTGTGCCCAGCACTAAGTTGGTACTAGAAATTTGATGACAAATAAAATAATCCAGGTTCAGTTTGGTGAATGGAACTCCTTAGAGCTGGCTTTCAGTTCTGGTGGGAGAGGGGGAATTCCCTAAGAAGTAAAAACCTTCCCATATTCTCTTTTTAAAAAATTTGCTGTTTAATTTCTATGATATATGTTTGTAGTACACGATTACATTCTTTGTGAGGAGTGAGTACAAGTGTGGAACACACCATAATTTTTTCTATATGTGCTTTCTCTCTCTGGGTTTGATTCCTGACACCACTACTTCTTGCTGTTTAGCCATGATAATTCTTAATCTCATGACTACTTGGAAAAATATTATCATAAGCCTGTATTCATTTCAAAATTTGGTCATCCTTTGCAGAAAAGTGTATTCAGATTTACCTTTGGTCTTTTTTCCTGAACTTCTGATCTGCTGCAATCTTAACAAAAAAAAAATCATTTGTACACTGAGACTTTGTAAAGTATATACTTTTGGCCTTGCAAGAGTATTTTGAATTGGACTGAAACTAGGAAGTTATGTTTGAAATGTCAGCAAATATAACTTTGATGATTGCAGTTGATGCTACTGGAATGTTAAATATACCTGTTAACTACATTTTTTTCTTTTCAGTATTATAAATTTTAATATGCACTCTGTACCTTTCCAGCCACGTTTCCTCTATCAGTAGTCCCTTGTGGCAACTTTATCTTTAAATACAAACTATTCTTGTTCAATATTTGAGTAGCGATAATGGGTTTTATTCTATACACAACATCTTAGTACCCTAAACTGCAGCCAGCATAACTTTACCTTTTGCAGGAACTAGAGTGCTTTACATTCTAAATGGCAATCTTCATGTTTTATGCATTACCAGTAAACAAATGCAGGACACTCAATGAAACCTGTTTATTAGTGTGGGATGGGCAAATCTATTAGTGGAATGTCCTCTACTGGGAACATAAATGTACCTGAACTGCTGAAATATAATGTTTTGGTGCCTTCTAGGTCATTTTAACAATGTAAGTTGTATTTAAATAGTAATTTATATAGCTTACAGTGGAATAGAACTCTAAATTATGGAAGAATTCTTGAAAATCATATAGTTTCAGAGCTATTATAAGAAAGTCTTGTCACTTTTGAGATTCATCCCAAGGCCTACTTCTCAAACTTTTCCTTAGGACAGGAAAATAATTATAATATGTGGTTGAAAGTATTCTCCTGTGAGCAGGGAATTTATTTTGACTTTCTTGTTACTTTAAATCGTGATTTTTTAAAATATATTTTTCATAATATACTTTTTATTTTAATATAAATTTTTTAAAAATCAAAAAAGGGAAATTGGTAGTTCTGTAAGAAGCACCATGTTTTATTCTGTTAATTTATGTTTCTCCTGACTACCATTGCAAGAACTCAAATAAATTTGGGGTTTCTGTTGTTTGTAATTATTTTGATCATCCTAGATATTTTGAAATTGAAGGTCAGAATCATATAGCACATATCAAGTGACTGATGTGCAAATGTATTTTAGGTCAACGGAGCAGTTAAATATAATTTATCCCATATTTTAAAATCTAGCGGATTTCATAGCAAGGTACTGATTTCTCATTCTATTTGGACGCAGCTACAGGGCTGTCAGGGGTGACATACCAGGACATTCACTGACCTTGACACGGCAGACAGCTTGGCTTGCATTAGCTCTGTGATAACACTCCTTTGTTGCAGCTTCCCACCTCCTACGAGCATTTAGATTTGTTGCTCCTAAGGTAAAAGAGCCCAGAGCTTCCCAGTGGGTGTAGTGGTGTAGTGTGTGTTACAGGTATGCTAAGGTTCTGTAAATAAAGTTGGGAAGCATTGGTTCACCTTTTGGTAATTTTATGTGTGGCCTGGCACCTGCAAGCTGTCTCTGGCTTGGGAGTTTAGGAATTCTTTTAAATGGGAGCTTCTCCTGAGTTTATTCCGAGCTGTGGAGAACTCTCAGCACTTAGACCTTCTACGCACATGGAGGTAGGTCCTCTCTCAACTGTTGGAGGTTTTTTGATTCATCAGAATTTCACTGTCCCCTGAACACTGCCCTATTCATGTGACCTTATGAGGCCGATGACAGAATTCCCATAGTTTGAGTGCCCTCACCAAGCAGTGTAGAGATATTTGGTAAACATCGTATGTTTGAAAACATTGTCTCAGTGTATAACTCCATGAAGAAAACTGATGACTGAGTTATAATATGTGGGGGTTTTTAGGTATTGTTAGTTGTCTATGAAAGAGCTGAAGAGCTATGCAATTCCTTAAATGTATAATGAACTCTTTTATGCCTTTTACACATTGTGAAAATTCTAAACTCTTAATAAAATTTGTTTAGAGAAATGCCTGAGGAGAAATGTACGAGGAGCAACAGTTAGACACAGAATGAAAATGTTATTGTCAGTATGTTCGACATTTAGAAATTAGTATTGTTTGGCCTGAGTTTCCAAATGGCACTGTAACATAATATTCTTGCCTGTGTTCAGCTTAATGATGTATATTGCCCAGTGCATTTCTCATCAGGAGCGCATTAGCTGTGTGATGCAGAATAGGTTACATTTCATTTTATCAATTGAAACACAGCTATGCTTCAGGGTGGAACTTTGGGAGTGGATACTAGGTTCTGTTTCTGTTCCTCTGAGACTCATTTAGTCTTAATAGCCTATGAGGATTATGGAAAGCCCTTGACACTTTTGTTCAGGCATGGCTGTGCATGAATGACTGTACTTCAGAAGACACACGCAACACTTTTGAGATCATTTTGCAAGAGTTTCAATCAAGTGAAGATTGATTAATCTGGTAAGATAAAGATCAGGTACCAAGAAGAATCAAATACATTCTCTACAATTATAGCTCTCCAAGAAATGGAAGATTGTGCTAAATTAACATATGTTGTGATACACTTACATCAAAATACATTAAGTGCTAGTTTAAACCAGAGAACAGGTCTTCTGAAAATTATTGGGCAAAACACACATGTCATTAAGGTCTATGTAAGATAAATAAAAGGCCAGGAAGATTTCCAGTGTGTTGTAAAAGGGTACAAGGACTTGAAATGTGGGACTTCGACCAGGACTGTCCCATAAAAATGTCAAGCCACATAAGTAATTTTAAAGTTCCTAATCAGTACATTCAAAAATTAAAATTCATAGTGGATATTAATTTTAACACTAATACATTTAATTATTTTTTTCTATAAAGTCTTCAAAGTCTGATATGCATTTCATACTCACAGAACAACTTAAATTGGGCCAGCCACATTTCATATGCTCCATGAACACATGAGTGAAGTGACAGGTAGCAGTGCCATAAGCAGAGATTTTATACTGTTCTGATTCAGACATTCATGATGTGTTTAAAAATGTGACATTTGTACTTTCTGATATGCAGAAATCCTTATTTTTAACTAGACCAATGATTTAGTTGAAAACTGAATGAAGGAGTTTAAGTGTTTATAGTGAATGAATGATTAAAGTATAGTGAATGTAATCAAGGTGTGAATTTCCTAATAGTCAATAACCACAATGATATCAAAGGAGCAAGAAGGAGACATCATTGAAAATCAAAGTCTAAGTCCAGGAATATACTTTGGAGATCATTTTGCAAGTATTTCAGTGAATTGGAGATTGATAATGTGGTGAGATAAAAATCAGGTACCAGCAAGAATCAAATACATTCTGTACAATTATAACTCCCCAAGGAAAGGAAGATTGTGCTAAATTAACAGTATATGTAGTAATACATTTTTACATTTTTAAAGATAGTAAATTTCCTTGAGTAGGAATTCTGGATGATGGCTTTTCCAAATGTCTTTTGCTCCTGTGTGTTTTAATTTATTTGAATCTTATTACTGCGAAAAATTGTGAGCCAGTCTTTTGTTGCCCTTTTCTCTGTGAAAGGAGAATGTGACATGTCGATGTATGTTTTCTGGAAATCTGATTGTCTTTAGGAACTACATCTCCCGTTTCTTAGTGTAATCTAAGATGAAAAGAGGCTCATGAGGCATTCTCCTGATCTTCTTGGGTACAAGCAGCTTTTGTGGTCTCATTGTAATGCTTCTTTGTGTTTTAAAAAATAAAATATATTTATTAATAAGAAAAATAATAAGTTAAATAGTGACTTCATATCAAATACCTTCTGGAAATTGCATTTGTTACATTCTTCAAACACAACAAAGATACTGCGAGCTAAGCATTATTTTAGCAATCTTGTGGTTGTGGAAAAACTGAACTTTAGAGATCCTATGACTAAGCCAGAGCTATATAACTTGGTGAAAAACTGAAATTTGAATTCAGGGCTATAGGGTATTAAGTCTGACCCAATATCGGGAGCTTGATAAAGTGACTGAAGGAAGCATAATCTGCTCTGATGAACCCTGTGGTTATTGTTCAGTGTCTTGGGGTTGCTTTCCAGTGACTTGTGAGTCTCTGTCGCTTCAGGCTGGGTGGGGGGAGGGTGTGCCTATGTGTCAGGGGTACTCTTGTTTCCTGTCTCTGAGAAAAGCTACACTACAAATAGAGTGCACTGGCAAGTAAGCACTGTTCCACTTGAATTTGGACTGCTTCAGTCCACCAAATGCACATGGGCAAGTGCTGCCTAGATGGCAACAGGATTATCTGCAGTAGCTCCTGGCCATGGGACAGCATGAGACTTCTCAGTGGCTGCCTGGATGCAGAGCCTGTCTTTCCAGATACGCTGCTGCTGGACCTACTGCACTCTCCCCTTGTCTGTCTCCTTATGTCTTTTTGCCCTCTGGTTCATCCTGGTGGATGCTGCACTGGCTCACCACCCCCACCTTGCACATAACCTGTGGCCTCAGTAAGAGGCACAATGGCACTGTGTTTTTTGGGATCAGACGAAAGAGAGTTCACATCCCAGCTATCCAGTTCTGCAGCCATCAGACTGTATATTTCTCCACTTGTGAAGTGGAGGTTAATACTCTTTCTTCACAAGGTTACCGTGAGGATTACTTAAGATAACGTGTGTGAAATATCTACCATCTGCACGGCACACACTTGATTCATGGATTGTATTTTTACTGCTGAGATGCTATTGTAAATAACACACTTCTTTAAATTATATAAGACAAAGTGACAGATACATTTCTGAGCACTCCAAGTGGCTGTGGTAAAACTGTAGGGAAAGAGATTATTTATAGTCACAGATAAACTGTGTTATAATGCTGTGCTTTATTGAACTGTGCTTAGAAAAGAAATCCTCTTTGCTCACCTTCAGAATTCTCCAAGGCCTTGAGTACATCTTTTGCCATCTCCAGAGGATCGTTCAGCTACTGCTGTGTCCACAGGCTTAACTGGGGAATAGTGAAAATATTTCATTCCACGGCCCCCATTTTTACCTCCTAAGAATTTCCATTCAGAATACTGGATAGTTAAAGTCAAAAGGAATGTAAGTTGTAGTTCTCAGTTGACATAATAGTTATCCATTTTATCACTGCCCAGAGTACGTTAGGAGCTGCTGGGAATGAGAACTTTGGTTAAATTTCACGAGTTCATCAATGTAAATTAGGACTCCAACACTGAACTAGTGTTAATTTATCCCAGCTCATTACATGTACCTTATGTAGAGTTTGGCATTTTTAACATGTTAGATTCATAGACTCCTCAGAATTATAAATGAAGGGAGAATGTGAAAATGTTTAACCCTTCAATTTCATAGATGAGTACTTGTGGCCCAGAAAATTTAACTTGGCAGCAGGAATATAGTGTCTAATGGCTGAATTGTAATGTAATTAAGGAAGGATGGTTATGTTGTTTTCCTCATCTAATTAGGTATCTCTCTCCAATCAAATAATATCTAGTAATAGCCACAATAATTCAGTCTAGTACTAGAGAAATCTCTCCAAAATGTGTCCAATAACTTGTGTGCATTAAATACTGTTAGTCGGTAAAACGATTTTGGGGAGAGCTGGAGTGTTACTTGTATTTTGAGGTGCCTGCCCTTTTGTGAATCGTCAACTGATTGCTCCCTGGGTGACAGCTAACTTTGGAGTGAGTCATGCACCCTGATATCACCCTTTCATTTAGGAAATCTGACTTAAAATCAAATTTTAAATGAAATCCAACTCAGGAAAGTTGTTTTGGTTAGTTTTCATGAAGTAAAATATGCATCATAAGTGTGTCCCTTAATCAAATCTCCCAGTTGAATACATTTGTGTTACTGCATCCAGATAAAATAAAACATCCCTATCCCAAAAGTCTCCCTTCTATTCCATTCCACTCAATACTCTCTCCAAATGTAAAACCACTACTTTGATTTCTGTCACTATTAATTTTGAATATACATAAACATATGCGTACTGTGTGTGGTTTTGTAACTGATAATTTTATTTCACATTGTGCTTAAGGATTTTATTTATGCTTTACCAAGTATGTACTCACTTTGGTGATTATATAAACTCATTCTTGAGTTTTTTAGAAGATTAATTTGCAGTGTTGGGGAATGAATCCAGCACCTTGCACATGCCAGCCATGTGTTTTACTATTGAGCTGTGTTCCCAGTCCCACTGATTCTTGATTTTGATACTGAACATTTTATTAGCTGTTATTTGTGATTAGTGCTTTTGGTATCCAGCTTTATGAATCTTTGCTTCTTACAAAATCTTGGAGATATTCTCCTTTATTTTTCTAGAAAATTTGGTTTAACTTTCATATTATATATACATCTGGAATAGATTTTTGTGTACTGTGTGAGAGGCAGAGGTGAAAATTGACATTTTTTCTCTCGTAAGCTGTTCAGTTGACCAAGCACCATTTACTGGAAAGGCTTCAATTTGTTGCTGTTTTTTTTTTTTTTTTTTTTTGTGTGTGTGTGTGTGTGTGTGTGTGTGTTTTCTCGCCAGGAATCAAACTCACACCTGCCATGTTTATTTGTTTTTTGAGACAGGGTCTTGCTATGTTGTTTAGGTTGATCTTAAACTCACTGTGTAGTCCAGGCTGGCCTAAAACTCAAGGCAGTTCTCCTGCCTCAGCCTCTTGAGTGCTGTTACTATGATATGAACCACCACACCCAGTTTAGGCTTTGCTTTCTTAGGTGCAAGTCAGTGTGCCACCTGTATCATAAGAGGGCGGCCGTAATCCTAATCGTGTGAGAGTATGTTGATCAATTTATTTATACTTGTGTATCAACTTCAAAATGTTGTGATCATGATAAATTTATAATAGGCTTCTGTATATGATAGTATAAATCTCAATTTTGTCCTTTTTTCTTGAAGACTAACTTGGCTATTCTTGGTTCCTTATATTTCTATTTTACATTTGTAAACATTTTTCCATTACACACAAACACATGCAGCTCAAGGGTTTTTTAAATTGTGTTTGTATTAAGTCTGTAGACTAATTTGAGGAGAATCTTCATTTTAATATTGACTTTTTCTATTTGTGAACATTTAATATTGCTCAGTTAGGTGGAACTTTCAGATTTTTCTTGGTAGTGTCTTTTTTCTTTCTTTCTTTTTTTTCTTTTTTTCTTTTTTTTTTTTTGGTGCTGGGGATCGAACTCACAACCTCGTGCCTGCCAGGCAGGCGCTTAGTCCACTGAACTAAATCCCTGGCCCTCAGTAGTGTCTTTTCACTGTTGATATTCTGAGCATCTTTTATTAAATTTGTTGTTAGGTGTCCAATTTATTTTTTTATTTTTATTTATTTATTTTTTTGCGGCACCGGGGATTGAACTCACAACCTCGCGCCTGCCAGGGCAGGCGCTTAAGGCACTGAGCCTAACTCCCGGCCCTGGATTTTTTGAGGCAGGGTCGCACTATGTAGCTCAGGCCGGCCTTGCGCTCGCATTGTAGCCCAAGCCGGCCTCGAACTCACAATGCTCCGCCTACCTCAGCCTCCCGAGTGCTGGGATTAAAGGCGTGCGCCACCACGCCCGGCCTAGGTGTCCAATTTAATGTTACACATTTGTTCTTATAAATTTGTGTGATTGTTTTTCTGTCTGGTGTATTTATCTTTGTATGTTTACATGTGTTCAGTAACTTCGTTAAATTCATGTGATCTAATACTGTGATTATAGATTCTTCATTTTTTTTTACAACATTATCATGTGTATCGTGTGTCCCACACATGGTGATTTTAAAATACTTTTTATGCTTTTGGACACTGTCTAGACTTATAGCATAAGTTGAATTGTGGTAATGTAGTAAGTATTTTTGTAATTTGTTTATTTCGTTCTGGAAAACTTTCAGTTTCTTTCAATTCTTTGAGATTATGTCTCACTAAATTGCCCAGGCTGGATTCAAATTTGCAAACCTCCTGCCTCAGCTTCCTAGAGTGGTGGGATTACAAGCCTATACCAACATGCCTAGGTAACTAATGGTTGTTCTGTTTTTTTCCTAGATTTTAAGGTTTATTGATTGATTGTTTTAAAAAGTGACTGTTGATTTTATTCATTACTTTTTAGTGGTTCTTTGAGGTCATGATAGTGCAGGACAAATTTGGCTGGAGGCTAAGATGACTTATATATGGAAGAGGATCCTTTGGGAAACTTCCACGAAAGTAAGAAATTGAAGTTAATTGGAAGAAATGATAAGTTCTTGATATCAAGAATAACATGATTAAATATTTTAAGTATCAGCCTTTTTTTCATGTGCATTGGAAAGAGGATAGACTTAACACAAATCTAGATTGCTAAATGAGGTCCTGTAAGAGATAAGATGGTGGAGGAGAACTGTAGAAAGAAGTCTGAAGGTTTTTTGAAGGAAGAAGTACTAGGATTTTTTTCATATATGTTGGTTAAAAAAATATTAAAATTGAGCCAAAGGTATAATGTTCCATTGATTGGTTGTTGATAACTTCACAGACTGAAATGGAAAACCAGGAATAGGGTTTTCTTTGAGAGAAAGATAATGGCTTGAGTTTTGGTTTCTTGCGGTTGGCACTGTCTGCACCAGAGGGTGGCAGGCTGGGTGTGTGTCGGGGAGAAATCTTGGCTGTAAGTCTCTGTGTATGTCACAGTAACAGACAAATGGTAAGAAGGTGATAAATGTATGTTAGATTATTTAATGATATCTGTGTGGAGAAACAGACTGTGATTGTGGTGGGAAATTTGGTGTACTTATGTTCATTTGGAAGCTACCTATGGAAGTTATTAATTGAGACTCGTAGTTAAACTTCTAAAGAGATGGAACACAAAGAGAAAGTGCATCTTAAAATTAAGGACAGTCTTGATAGATACTCCTTTGTGGGGCAATAGAATTTTCAAGAAATATCTAGTGAAAATGGTTAGAGAAAACAGAGATAAGAATAAGAGAGGTTACAGAAATTGAAATTTTTCAGGTACATGTTCAATGTGCAGCAGAAATCAAGAGATCATTTGGAGGCAGGGCTGGGGTTAGCAGAATTAACGAACTCTGATCACACATCTGAGGAGGGACAGAAGCTGGTCTATGTACAACTACATATAAAACAGAACTAGCTCAGAGTTCAAATGCTTTTGGACAAAAATTTCTATCTTCGTTGACTCCAAATAGTATATGCCTTGCACTTATGTTCATTTGGATTCCAATTTGACGGTCTTTTCAAACTGAAGTTGAACAGCAGATTCATGCATATACTTGATGGCTCCTATTCTCGATTACTGAGAAGTTGCCTTCCACTTGTTTCTCCTGAACTGAAGAGCAATTGTTTTCATCTTATCTTGCTGGATTTTTCAAATCTTTATTTTGCTAGTTATTAGGCCAATTACTTGTATTTTCACATCTGCAAATTAAGAACAAATAATTATACCTACCTCACAAAGCTGTAAGGAATGACACAAATTAATCTATGATAAAGTGGTTAGAGTAGTCCCATCACCTAGTAAATTTGCGTTAAGCATTTGCTGGTGCTAGGACCATTGTAACCTCTGCTACTTTTATTATTGAAAAATAAAAGCACTGCATACAGAGAATGATTTGAATTCAGTTCTTTGCTCACAGCTTCCCTTTTCTGCAATTCCTAGGATATATCTATCCATCTTCAGGAACAAAGCTAGAGAATTTGAAGCATTTTCTTAAAATCTGGTATCTTCTCAATTATAGTATATTTAAACTAAATCATAAAAATACATTCCCCATGTTTACTAGGGAAATACATGTAAACATTTAATCTGCTGCTTCTCAATACCGATTTGATCAATTTATTTTACTTATGAATATTTTTTAAAAACTAGAGTAGAAGCCGGGCAAGGTATAATCTGAGCACTCAGAGGGCTGAGGCAGAAGGATCACTGTTAGTTGGAGGCCCACCTGGGCTACAGAGTGAGTTCAAGACCAGCCTGGAGTACATAGTGAGACTGTCTTAACTGCCCCCACTAAAGATAGAAATTATGTTTTGGTTTTTAACTAACAGGCCCAAACTTGATATTAGCAATTATACATGTATATCTTCACATAGGTTTGTAAACCTGTAGTTGGGTAATTTTTTCTTATTTACTCATAATTAATAAAATTATACATAATTGTACATTTGATAGTTTTAATGCATGTGCACAGTGGGTACCAGTCAAGTTGGAATCATTAGCCTTCCATCTTCTCAGCATTTATCATTGTTTCTGTGTTCTGAGAAGTTAGTTTTCTGTTGGTAGAAGAAAATACCCAAGACTGGCTTATTTGTAAGGAAAAGTGAGCCGAAAGTTTCGGAGGCTCCAGAACATCTGGAGGGTACTGACATCTGCTCAGCCCAGGTTAGGCCCCTGGTGGCATCTTGGAAGGAGCATGTGCACGGAGAGATCACACAGCTAGACAGGAGAGTGGAGAGGGTGGGATGGACCAGATTTGCTCTGTTGTAACATCTTTTTTCTAGGGAACTAGCAGGAATCCCATGAAAACTGTATTAATTCCTTCAAGGACAGCCTCTCTAGTGACCCCGTCACATTTCATAAGGCTGTATCATCTCTCAAAGGTTCCACTGCCCCTGCCTTCACCATGCTGAGGACCAAGCCTCCAATATGAATTCTTGGTGGACACAATCCAAATCCAAACTATGGGAAGAGTCTTTGAACTGCTCTAATTATTTTGGAATATATACATTGTTATAGATAGTAGACACACTGTTGTGTTAATGGTTATGGAAAATAATTACATAGTATTTGTTTTCAGGTTATTTTTCAAAAAACTTTTGATAGCCTTTGGCTGCTACGCTATTGTTGTTTGAAGGCATTTTAGTTTTGGAAGTTTCTTTGTGGCACTGGGAATTGAACTCACAACTTCGCACCTGTCAGGCAGGTGCTTAAGCCACTGAACCAAACTCCCGGCCCAGGTTTTTTGAGACAGGGTCCCACTATGTAGCTCAGGCCAGCCTTGCGCTCACGTTGTAGCCCAGGCTGACCTCAAACTAATAACACTTCTCTTACCTCAGCCTCCCGAGTGCTGGGATTAGAGGCATGCATCCTGGGGGTTTGGCTCAGTGGCTTAAGTGCCTGTCTGGCAGGTGCGAGGCTGTGAGTTCAATTCCCTGTACTGCAAAAAATAAATAAATAAATAAATAAATAAGTAAAGGCATGTGCCACCACACCTGGCTGGTTTTGGAAGTATTTTTGTAACAAAATATAAATTTATATAACTTTCATACTCTTCAGGATTTTATCTCTGTTTACTTTTCCACCAGTGTTCAGTTGTGTGTATATGTACACATGAATGTATCCTATTGTGAGCATATTTTCATTGATTCATATATGAATAATAAATAATCCAAAATACTTGATCTGTTATGATCAGAGAAGCCAGTAATATCAGAATAATTTACAGCATAACATAGTTAATAAAAATTCTTAAGTCAGGTTTTCATAGAAATGTCTGTAAATTTCATTTTAAAGTTCCTGATTGTATTATGCATAGTATGAATCCGTTAACATTGTAAAACAACTGTACACTTAAGACTCTGGAGGTTAGACGTTCAGAAATGTTGTTTTTATTATTTGCCTGAAATAAATATATATTAACTTTCCTCTTTTTGTGAGAAAGGGTGGCTGGTTTAAATGCTAATTCTTAGAAAACCGTGTGCGTATGTGTGTGTGCACGCATGCATGTGCTACTCCTGTGATAGTAAGGGTGGTATCTTGCTAAGAGTGATGAGAGCTGACTTGAATCACAGTTATTTTCATGTAACGTGTGGATATCAATTGCAGTGGTAATAGTTATGTTTTACACGTGATTTAATTAAGGAGTCTACATGATGGCACTTAGTCAATATTAAACACAATAATCACTGAAAGGTTGGTCTGTGGCATTGTTATTTCACTCACATTTGGCTCATCTGTTGACTGTAGTCTTTAAATCAGGTGCTGTGACATATCATTCTTAATGTCCTTGGTCCCTGGTATATAGGTGATTCATGAAATAATAACAATGCATTTACCATCTAATAACATTGCATAGTTATAAATTAGTGATTCTAATCACCTGCTATTAGTTGGGAGAGTATATTTGCATTGTTTTCTCTAATTGTATTTGTCAGTTTTTAAGGGAGTCTTTTTTGGGTCTCATAAATAGGCATCAATAAATTGTTTCTCATTCTCAGAAAGTACTATTTTGATTTCGTGGTATTATTCAGTTTCAAGAGTTGCATGTTTAAGTGATCCATTTGACAGTCTATTAATTTTCTCATCATTAAAAAAGTAATTGAAAAAAATAAAAAAGTGATTATGTAAACGTATTTATTAAGATATCCAGCTTTGTGGGCCAGATTTTGAGCTGTATAAGACAAAGATAATAGTGTTTAAATGCATACCCTGGAGTAATGATTTCAGTCAGTCAAAACTGTCGTTCAGTAAGGCACTCAGTAGCCCATAAGATAGTCATTAAATATATCAAAATAGATCCTTTTCTGTATCAAAATGTCAAAATGTCAGTAAAATAAGTTATTTAGTTCTTTGAGATATCTTTCAAACTATGTTGCAAAATCTACCTTCATTAAAATTTCTTTGGGTTCTAATGTGTGAAGAAACTGAACAAAAAGTATCATTAAAAATACTTGTTTGATTTTTTTTAGCTATTGCTAAATATTTTGAGAATGCAAATTTCATTTAAATGTCAACCGTAATTAAGCGTGTGCCATTTGTTTTTCTACTCAGGTTTTACAGTTTGATGAAATGTTTTTCCCACAATTTAATAAATATTTGCTGTATTTCACATGAATTAATTCAAGAGGGACAAGAACAACATATTTTAATCAACTATTGTGATGGGCTAGAAAATAAATTTATTCTCTAAGCAAATTGTGTACTGTGCATTGGAATTGGATTTATCTTACTTAACATTGTCAGATTAAGCATACAGGCAACAATTAATAGGAAAACCAAATACATGTATTGCATTCTGAATAAGGCAAGTTATTTTTTATAATATATCATAGATCTTTAATGTATAAAGTTTTAGATGGCATTTAACCCATCTTGTCTAGCTAGGCTGAGACAACACCTATTAAATGTGAAGTAGTGGATAAACTACTAGTATGTGAATGGAGCATTTTTAATGGATACATAATATGTGTGTTTGTGATTATTTGATTTTAAAATTTTGCTTACTTTTTTGTGCATAAATCTCACAATCATATTATATTTATTTATAGTGTCAAAAATGAATGGGAGATTAATTCATAGTTGCTCACTTTATTCTTCCCTCCCTCTCATCACTTCTTAAAGACACTGATTTTAACATCTTTAGCATGATGGCTCAAAACACTTCCTGATAGATCAGGATTAAGAGAAGAATTTCAGTGCTCTTCATCTGGCACTGCAAACTTGTGTGTGGCCAAGGTTTTATTTGCAGAATGTAGTAGTACATGTCATAGTGCTCTTGTACTTACATATGAGTACAAACGGCACATGCTTATTTTCTGCTACAACCTCAGTCACATAAATTACAAAGGCAAAATTTAATCATCTTATCAATCCTTCACAGTACAAATCAGATTTTTGACTATGCAGTCCTGATAAAATGGCAATTATATTTGAATATAAGCATAGCATAAATTACTTTTCAAACCGTTATATTGAGCACAATATATGTGAAAGAAATACTTAATTCATTTGCTATGGTGACTTTCCTTTAAAGGTTTATTTGTTCTCTTGGTGCAAAGAATGATGCCATGTAATGGAACAGAATGTGAAAACAGATTAAAGGAGCAATTTCCATGTCAGTGTGCTCTTGCTTTACCTCCTCCCTTTGAAAATGGACTGTTTATTCAGCTAACTGTGTTCTTAAATGACTGCTCAAGCTTCCAGGCAGACTTTATTCCTAGAACGTCTTAATTCGTAATTTTTTGTCTTTATTATTACTGGCTTTTTTTTTTTAATGACAGTGAAGAATTCCTACAGGTAAGCACAATTTCAAGGAAACATAGGACTGGAAATAGGGAAGGAGAATTTACAAATGGTGAATTTTTTATGGCTTTATATGCCATTAAAATTCTGTAGCAAGCATTATTGAATATGGGTTATTAATAACTCTTTGACTTCTTCTTTTTCTCCTAATTCAATTGGCTGTTGTATGTTTGAATTTGCTTAATAAATGAATTATAAACACCATGCTATGTGACTATAATGTAGAGATATTATTTCCTGTATGTGCCCAGAGTTTTCTTATAAAAAACACACAATCATGGTAAAAGGTCTGGAAGTGGAACTTAGTCTAAGGTAGGTCAGAGCTTCCTTTTAATTCTCATAAAAGTTTAAGTGGGAAGAGAAATTTGTATTCTTGATTATAAATATAAAGAGTAGGAATGGGACTGACATACCAAATACCCAATATGGACCAGAAAATCTGGTGTACACATTATAGATGTTCTCATTTTCAGTATTCTTACTTAAAATAGAAGGGAAACATTTATGGTACAAATTTAACAAAGGAGGGAAAGAGACATTTATTAGTAACCATCTTGACCCCAGTTGTTAAACTTTCTGTTGGTTCTGTCTGGCTTTCATACCTGAACTTTGTTCATGATGCGTGTCTCACATGAGGCGGAGCTTGCCGTTCTTGTGAGATCCTGAAATTCTGGGTTTAGTGGCATTCTGAAGTCTCTGTATTGTCACCTGTCTTGTGTGAGGAGACAAAGGGGAGGGGGTGGAATTTTGTTCATGGTTTTTCATTGGAGAGAGGTTCTAAAATGTTAGAAAGTTGATGTGCAATTACAAAATATATCCAGGAAATCATCTACATTGATGCTTTTGACTTACAATATAGAACATTTGTACTCAAATAGAAAGTCAAGTGCTGTCCTCTCCTGTTGTTGGAGGTGTCTCTATTCACTTATGGTTTTCTAATTTCTTATGGCCTGTGCTTAAAAAAAATCTCTATGCAGAATTACATGTGTCCAGTGGCAACGTGGTTTTTCTTTTCGTAGCAAGGTGTATCATGATGTACAAATTTGGAGGAGATACAGTATGTGTCACCTGTCGCCTAGCAACGAGCATTCTGCGTTGTATCTTTAGATTTCCTTCACTTTAAGTCAAAGTAGCTGTGAAAACATAGCACTTAGATTTGCATTTATCTCCAGAAATATTTAGAGTAACCTTCAAATATTTTTAGTTCCCAAGATAATTTACTGTGACAGATGAAACAGAAATAACTTTAAATGAAACAAAAATCAGCTTACATGGTAGGAACCTTGAGACTCAGAGCAAGGCAAACTTGGAATTCTTATATAATATCTCAAACTTAAATACACAAAGTCTGCATGTCAGTTCCCCCATGAGCTTTTAAAGTTGTGGCTACTGAATTGAATATGTATATAGACCTTCATTACTTAACTTTTTTTCTTTTTATTAGTACTGGAAAGCATAGTCACAGACTAAAGAAGTAGTGCTTTGTAAACTTGAATCTAAAAGTCAGTATTCCAAATGAGATTGCTGCACCAGCACCAGAATTCAAGCAATTTACTTGAAACGGGACAATAACTAAGTCACCTTTGGGGAGAGAATGAAATGCCCTGACTAGTCAGATGTCTACAAACACACCCAAAACATGTTTCAGTGTCTGCATTTCAAGGCCCCTAAAGGGATTTTCAGAAGCATTAGCAACAAGTGTACTTTTGATCCTGAGACATTTAAATGTATTAAACACTGACATTTAATGATTGAGAACCTGAGAGATCATTAAAGAGGTGGTCAGGAGTGGGCAGCCTGGAACTGCAGAGTAATGTCTGCACTAATTCCTTATTTGTGAAATGAACCAGATCCACTCCCAGTATGGCCAAGGTCACTTCTGTTGCCCAGAGTGTGCTTTTTGAATTATAAAGGAAGCTGGATCATCACGTGTGGAAATTTTAAAAGAATCTAAAGAGAAAATGAAGATCTTAGAAAATCATTCTCCTCCTGTAGCTGCTAAAGAGAAACAGGTGTAACTGGAATTTCTCCACCCTTTGTTAAAATACCAGTGTTTACACGTTTCCAGGTAGCACTATTTTTTCTTTTTTTAAAGAAATGTAACATTTTTCCTGGGATGTAAGTTTATACCGTTTCTTATTTTTCATTTTATGATACTGAAATAAGTGACTAATTTTTCACCATCCTGTACCTACTGGCAACTGGGAATACTCTTTAAAACAGGAAAATGAGTAGCACAGCCATTGTGTAATGGTTGCTTTGGTGGGAACACTGACCTTTAAATTACTTGTGCTTTGGGGGAAGATTTACATATTTGATAGGACAAAGCAAGTTTATTTATTTTTATTTCTATTTTTATTTATTTATTTTTTTGCGGCACTGGGGATTGAACTCACAACCTCATGCCTGCCAGACAGGCCGTTAAGCCACTGAGCCAAACTCCTAGCCCCGACAAAGCAAGTTTAATTCAGAAACTGATGAGATATTGTTAGTGGAAATAAGTACTCTTCCTTTACCATAGTTTGGTTTTTATAAAGACCTGGGGGAAAACCCAAAACCCCTTAGTGTGACTGAAATTTCTTTTGTTCTATCATGTGACCTCCTTTTAGGAAAATCTTTTTCTGTTTTCCCTTTAAATACCTCAGCCACTGATTAAAGAGTGACAATTCTTACATGTATGGCACTTACCATTTTACAAATTGTTATATTACTTAAGTTAGAATAGACGGGGGAGATAACAAGAATTATTATTCCTGCTTCTGTGAAGGAAACTGAACTCAGTGATGTTGAATGAGCTAAGGTTTCACAGGCAGTGGCTGATAGAGGTATGAAGAGAGACAGATATTCTCAACTCAACCGTGTCTTTATTTCCTTACCTTTGTTTGTGCTGCTCAGAGTATGGCATTGGTGAATAAAGAGCAAGTGATAGATTTTGAACACTCTCTTAGCAGTTTGAATGGATAAAAAGCAAAAATTACTATTATACCAGACCCTGTCCAACTTCAGAACATACAGAAGTATACATTTAAATTATAGGTGATTACTAGACCACTTGGTAACATAAACCATGAAGAGTCATGCATTAGAAGTTGGAACTAAAAATAAAAGTTTTAAAAGGATCCTGACATTAACTTGTTATGTTGGATAAAACATACCTCTGATCACTTTTATCATTTTGAAGTGGATCTTAATGTAGTTCAGGTGGGTGCTGAACTCACTGAACTACCTTTAGAACAAATGATAACATTAGGATAATTTTTGAATCCTAAAATGCTCCAAAAATGTGTCATACTATGTTATTTATAGTTCACATAATTTAATGTTTATTTCAGCCTGCCTAAAAATTCAGATTATGTAATTAAAGCGTAAATTACTTACGTAAAATGTATCTACGTCATTCATGTAGAAGGGAATTTTCTTTGTGTGGTTTTTCTCATTTCTCCTTATTAACTTCATCCCTTTTTCACATTTATTGGTCTCTTAAACTTTGCTACAGTAGGGCCTCTGCTGTGTATCAGGATGCAGAGATGAGAATGGCCCTGAGGTGTTGTTCTTCCTTCTCCTAGTGGGACTCTAGAGTGGATTGGTACAGCTGAGTGCGGGGGAGTCAGGTGGAGGTGGCGCGGAGGAGTGAGTGGTGTTTGAAACCTGTGTAGTGCTAGGCTTCCCTTCCCCTCCTGATTAGAGCTGTCTGGGTCCAACAGAGGAAGTATCTCTTCTGGTTGCTCAGATATTATCCAGATCGGCCGAGGATTCATGTGGAAGAATGTCTATCATATTGATAGTAAAAATCATAAATTATTAAAACAAAAATGAGGAAGTAATGAATGTGTTGCTACAATGGAATATTGAAATTTTAGATAGAACATTGATACATTTAAAATCGAGAGAAAATACTTGTGGTACTCTTGTCACTTTGTATATGCAGAGGATTGGATCCAGGAACACATGTGAATACCAAAATCAAGAATGCTGAGTCTCTCATAGTATGTGAACTGTATGTACGGATAACCTATGCACATCCTCCTGTGTGCTTTAAACGACCTCTAAATTACTATACCATATAAATGCTGTGTAAATATATGTTACACTGCATTGTTTAGAGAAAGATGACAAGAAAAAAGTCTGTGCATGTTCATTACAGATGCAATTTTTTCATCAAATCTTTTTGATCCAAGGTTGGTTGAATCCATTAGGTGTGGAACTGGAGGAGATGGAAGGCTAACTGTGTATTAACATATTAAAAAAATTCAGAGAACTACATTTTGAAATGTAATGAGGCGGAATGTAAGATTGAAGCCAGTTTCAAAGTACTTTGTACTTTGTTCTAAGATGGAGGAAATGATTGGGGTACATATATTTTGAAGACTAGGAAAAAACAAGATGTGTTTGGTAGAATAACAAGTTAGATAACTTTTTGAGAATTTCAGAAGATAACTGTATTACGTTTTCACATATAAAGCATAAGTCTACTCTGAATTTTAAGAGAATAATTGTTCTTTTAATGCATAAATATTGCATTACTTTTTTTTTTTTTGGTAGCATTTCTAATAGTAGTAGTAGCAGCAGCAGTAGTAGTAGTTATAAAAGCTGTAATACATATTAGGGGATATGTTTTGAGCAGAGTGAGGGAAATACTTAAAATTCAGATGAAATTAAGGTTCACTGGCCTACCCAATGGATCATGCCACAGAGCATGTCACAGGCCAGCCCAGTGGATAGGGTGGTCTCTGCTACATTTCACTGCAGGCTTTATGAGCGAGTTCTTGTTCTGTCCCTATGGATAGGTCTGCGTATGCAGGAAGTGGGCCCCATTGCTCCCATGCAGAGGCAGTGGCACAGAATGGGTGTGGCCCTTCTTGAGTATAATTCCAAATGGAAAACGAAAAAGGCATCTGTGCCTAATAAGCTCGTTTCACTGAGTGCCAAAGAAAATTTGCCTCATGAAATGGAAAGTCTGAAGCAAGTTACATAATGCTGAACAAATAAATAGAAAGACTCTTAAGATACTGTATATCCAGATGGGGCAAATGGTTTATTGTAATCAGAATTTTCCAAACTGTAATAGTAAATTATATTTGCTGAAATCCAAGTGGTCCTAAAGATTGGGAACTTTTGCAAATCACATAAACACTTATTTTAATTTTTATGTATTAAATTTTTAAGAAGTAACATGGGAACTTTTTTTCATTTTTCAAGAAGTTACTTTGGTGTTAGCCAACATTGAGTAATGGAAATTTGTTTTAATTACTTTGGACATTTATATCAGTTGTAAAGAGAAAAATGTTCATTTCCTCAGTAAAAGAGCATTTCTTTAGACTTTTCTTCACTGCTGAGAATAATGGAGTTATACTCCATATTGAATATTTGTGAGTTCTCTTTCATACAGGAAATTCAAATTTTACCCTTTTCACTCAGCTTTCTCTGTTGCACCCCTCAACCCCTTTGATTCCCACTCATCTTTGTCTAGGACTTTATCATCTTGTGTTCAAGATATTGTCGTGGTGTCATGGCTGGTTTGGTTCTCTGTTCCCCCATTTCTCCATGTTATGCTTACATGGCAAATAGGTAGCTGGATGTGGTGTATACATCTGTAATCCCAGCACTGCTTGGGATGCTGAGGCAGGAGGCTTGTCCTGAGTTTGAGGTCATCCTGGAGTACATAGTGAGTTAAAAGTTAGCCTGAACTACATGGTGAGATCCTGTCTCAAAACCAAACCAAACCAAACTGAACCAAACCAAACCAAACCCAAAGAAAGAGCAAATAAAAAACAAAAGAAATTCCTCAACTATTTTTTTAATCATGTCATTTCACTACTCAAGAACTTAAATGACGATAGGATTGAGATGTGGTTTTTTTTTACACCTTTTGTCACATTAGAGGTCTTATAGAACTTATTTTCATTGTATCTTTTGCTCTGCTTTTCTCACAGGATCAATGTGACTCTATTAACAAATGGATGAATGAGTATCCATATGAAGAGGAAAACAATAAAGGTTGGTTAGTCAAGCTGTATAATTGCATTGAACAATTGCACTACTAAATTGAACAGTATTTCTAGGCAGTTATTAGAACATTTCCTTGTCTGACTGAGTGTGAAATAGCAGTTAATCCTTGTGCCCATACATTTATCGGTAAAATATGATTTTTCTTTTAAGTCCTTAAATATTTCTATTAAGTTCTGTTTTTGTGTAAGTATATCTATCATTCTTTTCCAGAACTTCAACTGGTATTTTAAAAATTAACTTTTAGATGAGTATTAAAAAATGTATTTCCACTTGATAACAACTGATTGCTAGGCCCCAAAATAGCCAGATTTTGTTGAAATTACATCAGTTCCTATAAGCATAATCTGGAGCCAGCGCTGTGTGGTGCCTGATTTCTGTGAAATGCTGTCTTCTTTGCCCCTGCAGTCAGCTTTCTGTGGAGAAGTGGGATCACCATGAAAGGCTTTACTGTGGCTTCTCACAAATAGAGTGTGAAGTAGCAGATGGGAAACCCTGTGGATTTTGGAGTAATCAAATGCTGGGCATTGCTTTATTTGTGGTAGTTGAGTTTTTCTTCCACTTCATACTGGTTATAATCTAAAAATCATAGGTAACACTAAAAAAAAATTACAGTATATTAAACTATCTCTATTTTATAAATAGCTTTACACTGAACAGATCTGGTTTGAAGGAATGTGCCTTGTTACTCTTCATATGGTTGCACAATACATATAATATTCTGTTTCCTTTGCCTGGTTACTGTGACTACTTTCAAATAAATGTGTAGCATACTATGTCATTTTTTGCCAGCCTGCTTCTACAGTTACTTACAAATGATTTTTCCAGGTTATATCTTTCAATTAAAATTGCCTTCTTTTATCTTCACTGCTAAAATTTTTTCTTTCTAGTGTTTGTGTATGAAATGTGTTCAGAGAGGCAGTATTGTTTCAGAGGTGGCAGAGAGGAAATTTATGGGGGTGACTTACTTACTTTTCTTGTTGCTAAGGCAAAATGCCTTGACTCTCAAAGTTGAAAGAGGAAAAGTTTATTTGGCTTACAGTTTGTAGAGGTTTCAGTCCATAGTTGGCTGGCTCCAAGGCAGGGTGGCATGGTGGTGGTGGTGGTGGGGCATTGCAAAGCAGCACAGGATAAACAGTCCTCTTTCTATGCCTTATACTTTATCCAGGTTACCCACCCTTAGGGCAGGTATCACTCACACCCAGAGGTGGGCACCCTTAATCCTAGCATCTCATCATGAATCAGTCCCAACTCAGCATCTCAGCATCACACACCATCTCAGCATTACACACCCTCGATTCAGCCACTTCGGAAAAGCCCCACCTACGACCACATGAGGCTTTTAGGGGACATCTGGGCACAAGTTATACCAGAGAATATAGAAAGTGTCCTTTCTCATGGCCTCAGTATTGTCTGTGTGGTTTCATTTACTTTTTGGGAACTACTTGTATAGTGTACGTTTTCGTGTGGGCAACAGCAGTGTACTAATACACTGGTTCCCTGTGGGGAGGAGAATGCGGAAAGGGCTGATTTGTCACTGTGCGTTTGGATTTTTGTGGTGTAAGTAGTATACTGGTTGGCTTCAGAAGTTTACCAACTGGCTTGAGAGAGTCCTTAACATTTAACAAGTAGTGTTTATAACCTAGAGATGAAATAGCTTTATCTTAACT
>RJWM01002491.1:0-117893 GCA_004363535.1 Dasyprocta punctata | reverse complement strand
ATGGTTTCTGTTTATGTGTGGCACTAGCAGTTAGAGCCAGCCCCTTGGTTTGTCTTTCTCTGTAAATCATTGAGGATGCTTCAGGTGACCGGGTCTCCTGGTGTCTCATTCTCTGACACCCCATTCTTCCCATCTTAATTTCAGTCTTGGATTCTTAGTAAAACTGCGAGTACTGGCTGAGAATACCAAAAAAACTATGGAAACCAGACAAACCCAGAATAAAGATATGTGTTTAGTACTAAAACCTGGTCATGTTTACCTCTGCTTTTATTTCTTTGTTCTTTAAAATTAAAGATTTTTTAATAAAGGAAAAGTAAAATTTAAGATATATTTTGCGATTTATTGCATAGCAAGCTTTGTTTGCAATGTGTGTATAGCTCTTAAGTAACCAGGAGTAGACGTTATGGTTTCATTCAAATCATTTTAAAATTTTCGTTTTGTGTTTAGCTTTGTTAAATAATGTAGGACAGCTGTACTTGACAGAAAACATTATAATATATTTAGAAGCACCATATAAACTAGATGTGAAATTACTGCACATTCTCATGTTGTCTTTTTAACTTTAAATGGAGTAAGCCTTGTGGTATGTGCATAGATACGTATCTGAGTGTCTTACATGAGTATATGTTTGTATCTGTATGTGTGGAATTCCAGACTCTAGAACAGCTCTCTCTTGCACCTTTACATAGCATACTTATTGCCTGTCCTGCCAAGTCCTCTGTTTATCCATCCTTTCTACTCGTAACCATTTCCCTCTCTGGCTTACGTGCTTGTGATCTTTAGTCAGTTTCAACTGCCATACCAATTAGACATTTTCTTTTACATCTGCAGTTTTGATTCCTAAAAGAAGTCAATCACTCTTGTTTCTGTTTATGCAGAGACCCTTTTGCCAGGCCCTGTTCAAGCCTAGAGGTGGCTGCCCTGAGGATCACCTGTTTCCTCCAAGTGTAGTCAGCATAGAAGTTGACCAGGAGGCAGATGCTGTAGGTGGGGCTGTTTCCTATAGGTTAACAGGAGAACATGGAAGGCAAGGTCTTCCATCACTTATTCAAAAGAATGTGCTGTATATACAACCAGGCAGCTTACTTTGTACCATCCCAGTATATACACATTTCCATTACTGTACCATGGTACAGTTAAACACCATTCCCCCAATAACAAATTTCAGTTACTATATGTATTACCTGCCAGGGAAGCTATAACGGAACATCACAGACTGGTGACTTAAAAACATGTTCATTGTGTCTCTGTTTTGGAGGCAACAAGGCTGAGATCAAGGTGTTGTCAGGTTTGACTTCTTTTCAGGCCTTTCTCCTTGGCTTGCCAATGACCACCTCCTGTAGGTATCTGTGTCCTAATCTCCTTCTTGGCAGGACAGCAGTCAGAGAGGATCAGGACCCACTCATTTGGCTTCTTTCACCTCAGATACTAATTTCCAGGCTCTGGCTGCAAATGCAGTCACACCCTGAAGTGTTGGGATTTAAAACTTCAACGTACAGAATTTGGAGGGACACCATTCGGCCTGTAACATTGTGCCATAATAATTGTGAGTCATAGCATGTAAAACACAGGCTTTGCTGCCAGCTCTTCAGTCCTCAGATCACTATAAATAACATTGCATATTATGGCCGGTGACCAATCACATCACTTCTTTCAAGTATGTCTGTGATTGGTCTGTGAGCATCTATTAGTCTAGCCACAAAGAGTGAAGTGTGTGGTCCTGTTGCTTCCTTACCTCCAGGCAATAAACCCATGTGATGTTTTCTAAAAGTAGCAGCTCCTCAGGAGAGGGAGTTGACCACCAAAGGTGAAAGTGCAGCAAAGAAACAAATAATAAACAGGAAGTGAAATTGTTTCTGGTTAGGAGGTTTGAAAATGACAATATCAAAAATGGAGATCCCAAGACCTGGGGCAGCATGGAGCTCTAGTACAGAGCATACTGAGAAAGTTCAGTGAATGTAAAACAATAAAATAAAATGGCAAAGTCATCTCAACATATCAGTTTAAATTTCACTAGGATCAGAAAGCCTTTTATGGTTGAAATTGAGTTTTTATATCTACTTTAGATTGAAGACTATAGTAATAATAAATCCCAATCAGTTTGAGTAGTATTCAGGCCAAAGTGTTGAAGTTTGTTACCTTATTGAAAGAAAAAGGTAATTACATGGAGACTGTAGAAAAGCCATTTACAGATAAAAACTTGTTTCATTATTTCAGAAGTTGACGTGAATTGATTAATGTTAAAACTATCTTGTGAGGCTGCTAGTGCACCTACGGATATGTCTGTGAAATTTGCACTTGGAGTCCAAGGATTAGTGAAGGCAGGTTTATAATGATCATTAAAGATTTAATGCTGATGAGATGGACCTTTTGGAAGACAACCTCATAAGTTTTGGAAGACAACTTATGTGTAGAAAGATGTAGGATTTCAAAGGCTCCATTAAGGAGAAACTAGATATTCAGCCAGGGAACTTATTGAAAAAGGTTAAGATGTCCCAGAGGATGTACAACTGGCCAAAAAACTTCACATTAAAGGAGCTCTGAGGTATTTCACAGCACTGAAAGGGCAGAATGATCCAAATTTAGGACTATGGCAGTTTGCCAAGGCATAGAAATGATGTTTGGTTCATGTCATAAGTTATTTCAAGAGCAAAAGAAGGCAAACACTATTCAAAATGCTGCTGATAAATTTATTACAAAGAAAGAAAGCACTTTCACATTCAATTTTTCTGATGTTACATTGGTGTACTAAGTAAACGTTCATTTTATTGCTTTTTATTTATATGCATAAAACTGACAATAAATCAGTTTTTAATGTTTTGATGTGTCTTTAAAAGTCATGAACAATCATAATTTTTCCACTGATTATTCAATGGCTTTGCACTTTCAACTTGCATGGATATTTTTGTGGTCTCACACTTTCATGCACAATAAGGATTATGTATATGTATATGTGTCTTTGCATGCATATGTGTGATTTTTGCTACAAGTGTTTTCATGTACCATGCTATGTTTTTATTTGCATTATTCACCTGAGTCTAGTAAGTATGTCTTGGTTTTTTTTTTATGATGGTTCAGACATCGTTAAAAATAGCATTTACTGTTGTATACTATAAAGTAGAACAGCCTACTAGTTAAAGGTGTGGGTTACGCAGTCAAACTTCCAGAACCCAAATACTGAGTCTGCGACTTATTTTTGTATTATCTGGAGCAAGACAACCCTTTTGCACTCATCCAAACCTATCTCTGTGGGCAGACGTTGTAAGCCTATCTTGTAAATCCTTATACATTTGTATATTTTGTATTATACATATCTGTTTCTCTAGTCAGCATTGACACAGATTTTGGTACTGAGAGTGATTCTAGAGAAACAGAATTGCAAAGGTGAAATTCTTTAATAGCATTAGTGGTTCCTGGAGTTGGTTTTCAAATTTGATGGTACCTAAAAATGCCACAATCTCTCCTGATAATGAACAGAATTCTGATGTACCTAATACTAGGCATTGTAGATCTATTTGATTATCCTAGTTCACACTTGCTAGATATAGGAGATTTAGTGATTCCATATATGAAACTTTTGGGTATTTTTGACGGAGTAGGAAGTATAATGATACTGGCTGGTTGGTTTTAGCAACTCTGGATGAACTGGTGAAAGAAAAGAAGGAGCTCAAAATAGCCATGGGAAATCTAGTCTTCTAACTGCGAGGACAAATTAAAAAAGGAAGATGAGGAGTTCAAATATTCAAATTCCCAGCTCCAGACACATAAATCCTCTAAAAGTTTCTTAGTGTATCCTGAAAGAGAATCTGCTCTCCTTTAGCCACAGGGTTAATATTACAGAAACCCAAACACAGGCCTTCATAATTTGACTTCTTCAAGTACAGCAAATTTAATGCTCATTCTCAAAAGGCATCTGAAGTAAAGCTGAGGGCTCTGATTGGAAAAGAATGGGATTCCCTAAATCAGGATAGAAGTGTGTGGGAGGATCCTGACAAAGCTGTGGATGTTGAGCTCCCAGACCGGTGGTGGCAGAGCGCACATGTTATTTTTCTTTTAAGACAAAAGATGTTGAGGTATGAGTTTATTTTCTAGACTAAAACCTCAGTATTCAGGTTTAATTACAGTATTTGAATTTTGCCATAAATAAGTGGGTTTTGGGTTATAGTTCATCTTCACTGTCCCAGACTCTAATGAGATTATTTTGCCGGAGAAAGAAATTTCCCTACCCACAGGGAGGTAGGTAGAGGCACCCCTACCAGCACCCCTTGTGGTTTTGGCCTCTCCTAGTATAACTGAAACTAATTCTGTGCTGACCAAGAAGGATAATGCTGACTGTCCTCAGTACCCACCCTCACCACCCACTTTTACCTTTAGGACTATAACCAGGCTCAAAGTACAGAAGGCTCTTAAGGATTAGAGGTACATAGTATGACTCATGAGGAGGTCTGCCAGTCTCCCAAAGAACTTGAATTTTCTAGCTCTTATATATAGGCCCAATGAATGAGTTTGGAAGTGGATTTTACAGATGTGGGATAATGGTAGGAAAAACATACATCAGGCTGAGTTTGGCAATGTGGAACCAATTGCAGGTTGTGGAATAAAAAAAGGTGTTAATAGTTTATTTGACTGGTTGGCAAAAGTGTGGATCAAAAGATGGCTCATTATGATTGAGGAAGAAATGCCTAATATTCCGTGGTTTACTATTGATGTGGGGATTCAAAAGCTCAGGGAAATAGGAATGCTGGAGTGAATTTGTCATGTTAAAGCTAATCCTCCACCCTGGGATGATCTAGAAAATGTACCTTCACTAACGCGTTGAGAAACAGATTCATGAGGGGAGCCCTGTCACTGCTGTTCTTTATATGCCAGACTTTGCAGAGGGGCCAAGATTACTCAATTGGGAAACTTAAGGGTGGTGCCTTTTATTGGATCTAAGACTGGCAGGGATCAAGTGGCAACACTTAAATGCCAAAGGCAAGGTGCACACACTTACCATAATGGACAGCAGTAGCAGAACAATGATTGGAATGGTCTGGCACATGTAGGTCTATGTCTGTATCACTAGTTTGCCTTGGTGTTCCTGAAAGTGAAATAGACAGGAAGCCTACTAGATTTTTATTACATTTATATAATCAAAAAAATTTAAGGGCAAACAAACAGAAACCTGCTTCAAGTAGTATTAATAGACAATCACAGCCCCTCAAGCAGTTAGTGGATTTGAGCCAGCTTACAGATCCTAAACCTCTTGAATGAAGGGAATGCTGGGTCCCCTTGAGGAAAAACCCAAGTGCACTACCAAAAATTTTGTGGTCATTCTTTCTTCCATCTTTTCCCAAAGGGACTTGAAGCCTTTTACTAGAGTACTGTACATTCGGGGAAAGGAAATGATCAAAATTTCAGGGACTACCAGACATTGGTTCTGAAGTGACACTGATTCCAGGGGATTCAAAATGTCACTGTGGCCCTCCAATAAAAGTAGGGGCCTACGGATGTCAGGTGATCAATGGAGTTTAAGCAAAGGTCCAATTCACGGTGGGCCCAGTAGGTCTTGGAATTCATTCTGTAGTCATTTTTCCTGTTCCAGAATGCGTAATTGGGATAGATACACTTAGTACTCTGCAGAATCCTCACATTGGTTCCTTAACCTGCAGCATGTGTGCTATTGTGTTCGGAAAAGCCAAGTGGAAACCATTACAGTTGGCTTTACCTGATAAAAGAGCAAACCAAACACAATATCTCATCCCTGGAGGGACTGTAGAGATTAGTGCCATTATTGGGGACTTGCAGGATCTAGGGGTGGTGGTTGCCACCACATGTCCATTTAATTCTCCCATTTGACCACTACAGAAGATGGTTGGGTCTTGGAGAATGATGGTAGACTACCATAAACTGAATCACGTGGTGACTTTGATTGCAGATACTATACCAGATGTGGTGTCCTTGCTTGAGCAGATTAACACATCTCCTGGTACTTGGTATGCAGATGTTGATTTGGCAAATGTCTTGTACTTTGTAACTCTCCATAAGACTTATCAGAAAAAAATTTGCGTTCGCAGGGATCTTGATCATTTTTTTCTCCGGTAAGATATCATACTGATCCATTACGTTGAGACATTATGCTGATTGGACCAAGTGACTAGGAGATGGCAACCATTCTGGATTTGTTAATAAAGCATTTGCAAGCCAGAGGATGGAAAATAAATACAACAAAAATAAGGTCCTTCTACCTCATTGAAATTTCCAGGAGTCTGGTGGTGTGGGGCATGTAGAGATATCCCTTCCAAGGCAAACAAGTTGTTGCATCTGGCTCCCCCTACAACCAAGTAAGAGGCCCAACACCTATTAGTGGGCCTATTTGGGTTTTAGAGGCAACACATTCCTCATTTAGGTATTTTACTCTGGCCCATTTTCTGAGTGACTTGGAAAGCTACTAGTTTTGAGTGGGGCCCAGTACAAGGAAGGCTGTGCAACAGGTCCAGGATCCTGTGCAGGCTGTCCTGTTACTGCCTGGGGTTAGGTGATCAGCAGATATGATCCAGCAGATCCAGTGGTACTTGAAGTGGCAGTGGCAGGTAGGAATGCTGTTTGGAGTCTCTGGCAGGCCCACATAGGTGAATTACAGTGAAGACCTTTAGTATTTTGGAGAAACACTGCCATCATCTGCAGACATGTACTCTCCCTTTGAAAAACAGCTCCTACCCTACTCCTGGGCCTTAGTGAAAACTGAATGCTTGACCATGACACAGCAGCTTACCATGTGACCTGAGTACCCACCCTGAGCTGGGTATTATCTATCCTATCTATGAAGTTTGATGTGCACAGTAGCAATCCATCGTTAAATGAAAGTGGTATATATGTGATCGAGCCAGAGCAGGTCCAGCGGGCATAAATAAATAAGTTACTTGAAGAATTTTCCCCAATGCCCATGGCACCTATTCCTGCTATATTGTCTTCTGTCTCCCAGCATGCACCTGTGGCCTCATGGTTGTACCATCTGACCAGTTGTCAGAGGAGGAGAAGGCAGGAACTTGGTTTATGGCTGGTTCTACATGTTATGCAGGCACTACCTGCAGGTGGACAGCTGTGGTATTATAGCCCCTTTCCAGCATATCACTGAAGGACAGTGGTGAAGGAAAATCTTCATAGTGGGTAGAACTTTGGGCAGTGCACCTGGTAGTACATTTTACCTGGAAGGATAAATGGCCAGATGTGGCTGTATACTGACTCATGGGCTATAACCGGTGGCCTGGCAAGATGGTCAGGGAGTTGGAAGGAATGTGACTTGAAAATTGGTGCCACAATCATTTGGGGAAGAGGTATGTGGGTAGACCTATCCATTTGGGTAACAGATGTAAAAATATTTGTCTTCCATCTAAACACTCAACAGAAAATGACCTCAGCAGGAGAGAACTTTAACTGTAAAGTGAATAAGATGACCTGTTCTGTAGATAGTGGTTGCTATTGCATGTGTTTAGAGTCCCCTCAAAGCCTCATGTAGTTATAGGCAGGCTTTTTCACAGGTGCCTGGATCTAGAGTGTTTGACATTGGACTTGATTCATGGTGCAATGGTATAAGTAACATGGATAAGATATAAGGGATGGAAAGAGCTGTGGTTCTCCCTTGTTGCTTTGCTACCTTTTGCCTGCCATAAACCATTTTCTCTGTAGTGCCACCTTGCTTTGGAGCCAGCTGATTATGAACTGAAACCTCTACAAACTGTGAGCTAAATAAACCTTTCCTCTTTTAACTTTGAGTGTTGGGTATTTGTCTCAGCAACTAGAAAAGAAATGGAGACAAATTTGTTAGCAGAGAAATGGGATAGTTGTGACTGTACCTGACCATGTGGTTCAGAAGTCTTTGGGACTGACTTGTGAAAAGAGTTTGAAAAGGTTTGGAGATGCTGGCTGAAAAGGTAGTGCTGGAACATTTTGGGCTGAATTTGATGAGGGATTCCAGTCAGCTCAGAAGGCCAGGCTTGGAAGGCTTCTGCTGGGAAGAAGGACAGGACTGGCTGTTGGACTCCAGAAAATATATCTTAAACCTTGGCAGAAAGTTTGCATTTTGCTTATTAACAGAAACTTCTGCTGAGACAAAGATTAAGGGTGGCAGAATAATTCTGGAGAAGAAATTTGAAGGCAATCGACTGTTGAGGCAGTGGCATGGCTACTGCTGAGGGTTTTTAGACAGATTTATGTTTAGAATCAAGAACAAAGAACCCAGCAGAATGATTCAAAACATTGTGAGTTTTACCAGAAAGGAAGCTCCAGTACATTGCAGCCTGCAAAGATGAAACCGAGAAGAAATTGATCCCTGAAAAGACTGGTAAGAAAAAGCCAAGTATTTTCATAGGAGACAACAGAAAAGATGGCCTGAGGACCTAACAAGAAGCAACAGGACTCCAGTCTTTGCAGCCTCAGAGTTGCAGTGATGAAAGACTTTACTTTGAGATGAGTGCCCCAGAGTACCATGTTCCAGAATGGCAGCAGCATAGGAAATTTTTCCTTGGGATTTGGTTCATAGGCACTGAACCCCTACAGCCAAGAGAGAAGGAAGCTTAGCTACTGCTTCAGCTGGTGGCAGACCTTGGCATCATCCATGTGGTGCCGGTTTTAGGTGCACATAAAATGCAAAAGTTGAGGGATCAGGAAGGTTTCCCTGCAGATTTCAGAAGAAGGCCTAGGAGGCCAGGTAGTGTGTTCCTGAGACAGCAGTGTGTGAAGCTGTGAATGGGAAGCCAAATATACAGTGGAGACTCCAGAAGTTTGGAGAAGCCAGGAGCATGGATCCTCTGAGGAAAACTGCAACAAGGGAGCAGAGAAGGCCTAAAGAGAAGTCATGGAAACTACAAACACTGACAGTGCCATAGGGGTAGAGCTCTTTGGAGTCTACAACTTGCCACAGGTTACCAGGGATACTGGAAGTGGAACTGTGGAATTTAATGTTTCCCCTGCTTGATTTGGTCTTGCTTTTTCCCCATTCTTTGCTATCCTCTTGTTTGTAACTTTTGCAATGGAAGTGTCTATCTTGTGCCATTCAATGTAGAAAGTGTTTAACATTCTTTTCATTTGTACAGGGGCTTGCAGCTAATAATTTGCCTTAAATCTGAGAGGAGACTTTGGACTTGGACTTTTCAGCAGTCCTGAAACTGTTAGAACATTGGCAACTCATGGAGATAGACTAAGTGTCTTTTGCAAAAAGGGATATACATGAGTCTTTGTGGGGCCAGGGGCAGAATGTTATGGCCTGTGTTTAGATGTCCTTCTAAAATTTCATCATAGGTGGGGCTTTTTCAGAGGTGGCTGGATGTAGCATGTGTAATGCTGGAATTGATTCATAGTACAGTGCTAGGTTCAAGGCTGCTAGGATTAAGGGTGTGAGTGCTACCTACCCTAAGTAGCCTGGATAAGATATAAGAGATAGAAAGAGCTGTGATTATCTCTTGTTGTCTTACTACCTTCTGCCTACCATGAACTGTTTTTCCTCTGTGATGACACTTAGCCTTGGAGCCAGCCAATTATGTACTGAAACCTCTACAAACTATGATCTAAATAAACATTTCCTCCTTTAACTTTGGATGTTGGGTATTTTGTCTTGGCAACTGGAAGAGTAACTAAGACAGCAGTCAACCTCTCTTTTCAGCCACCCCTGTCATTTCCCAATGGTCTCATGAGGTGGCAGGGCTGAAAGTTGTGCATGGGTACAGCAACTTGAACTCCCACACACCAAGGCTGATTTTGCTGCAGCCACTGCTGAATGGCCAATATGCCAACAGCAAATACCAGTGATGAGTTCCTAATATGGATGGCTTCATCTGTGGGGTGTGACCTGGTATTAGGTTGATAGTATTGGACTGCTTCTATCATGGAAAGGATGGTGCTTTGTCCATACTGGCATAGACACTTATTCTGGGTATGGATTTGACTTCCCCACATGTGATGCTTCTGTGAAAACTACCATCCATGGAATTACAGAATGCCTTATCCTCTATCATGGAATTCTATACAACTTTGCTTCCAACCAAGGAACACATTTTATGGCTAAAGAAGTGAGACAATGGTCTTATGCTGATGGAATTCACTGGTCCTGCCATGTTCCTCTCCATTCAGAAGTGGCTAGATAAATAGAAAGATGGAATGGTTTTTTGAAGATGCAGTTATAGCACCAACTAGGTGGCAGTAATTTGCCAGTCTGGGGCAGTTCTTCAAAAGACTAAATATGCTTTGATTTCGTGTCCGTTATGTGGTACTGTACCTCCCATAGCCCAGATTCATGGGTCCAGGAATCAAGGGGTAGAAGTGGGAATGGTACCACTCACTATTACCCTTAGTAACCCACTAGCAAAATTTTTGTTTTCTGTTCCCTCAACTTTATGCTGTACTGGCCTAGAAGTCTTAGTTTCAGACTGTGGGAAGGCTTGTACAAGAAAGCACAGCAATGATATCATTGATCTGGAAGCTAAGACTTCCGCCTGGTCATTTTGGTCTCCTTATGCCTCTGAGTAAACAAGCTAAACTTGTAGCTATGGTGTTGGCAGGAGTGGCTGACCAAGACCATCAAGGGAAAATTGGAATATTACTCAAAAATGGGGAAAAGGAGGAATATACTTGGAGTGCAGGAGATTTTCTTTAGAGCCCCTTCTAGTATTACCAATCCTTGTTATTAAGCTCAGTGGGAAACTACAAAAACCCAATCCCGGCAGACTGACAAGTGGCCCAGAGATTTCAGGAACAAAAGAACCAAGACTTGCTGAGGTACAGACTGAAGGCCAAGGGAATACAGAATGGGTTGCACAAGGTAGTTTTAAATATCTGGGATCAGTTACAGGAATGAGGCTTGTAATAGTTCTTTCTTAATATGCTTCTCATACAATATAATGTTGATAGACTTACTACTGGGTTCTTAAGCATTGTTAAACCTACGTTATAGTGTTCAAGTTATAAAATATTAGGAGCAAGCATCACCCAAAGAAAACTTGCCTAAAGTTCTCGGGAGGGAATTAGTGTATTTCTTCTTGTCTGCAAGATAATTTTAACATGTTAAGTGTAATTATGAACTTATCGTTGTACCTGGAGACTAAGTATGGTTTAAGGTAATGTGTCTGGTTGTCAAATTAGCAAGGGGTGGATTGTGATAGTTAACTGTTTGTGTCAATTTGAGTAAGAACCTCCCAACTAAACTGAATCAGCATGGTTCTGGGTGTGACTGAAGAGATTTAGTGAAGACAGAAGACTCATTCTGGGTGGGAGTGGTACCAACTAATAGGCTTATTGCCTACATAGAGTAAAAGAGGAACAAAAAAGCAAGACTCGCTTCAGTTTCTTTGGAGGAGCTCCAGTCTTCACCTTCACCTCAAATGTCATCTCCTGGCTTCCAGTGCCAT
Organism: Dasyprocta punctata; assembly: GCA_004363535.1. Classification (NCBI taxonomy): domain Eukaryota; kingdom Metazoa; phylum Chordata; class Mammalia; order Rodentia; family Dasyproctidae; genus Dasyprocta; species Dasyprocta punctata. The sequence goes on along the minus strand of RJWM01002491.1, from coordinate 106,512 downwards.
CTCTTCAGTCTTCCTTTGCAGACCATTTGACCTCTTGACACAGGGTACAATGGGCTCCAGGGTTTTGACTGTATTCTTAGGGTTTCTAGTGTTCAGACAGCCCTTTTGCACTCTTCCACACCTAATTCTGCAGGTGACCATTGTAAAACTACCTTGGAAATCCTTATATATTTGTGTATCTTGCAGTAAGTGTTTCTCTAGTAAGCACTAACTGATACAATCTGTAAATGAAGTTAGTCTTAATCATTGCATTTTACCTGTCTTATAAGATATGAAGTTGCTCATTTAAAACTTGGAAATTATACTACAATGTTTTACCCTCTCAGCATTTCTTAGTCATTGTTTTAATGTACTAAGAAAGAGTATCTCAGCTCAAGAGCCGAATGGGTGGAGTTCTTGGCTCTGCAGACAATTAAAATTAATTGGATGAGTGGTCTCTGGATAAAAAAGCTGAAATGAATTTCTTGCAATTCTTCATTGTATCTCTGAACCTGACTTGCAGATTCTCTCAAGTTCTTTTGTTCCAAGGGAGTATTTGGTAGGGTCTTCAGGGCCAGATGTTTTGGGGTCCACTTTCTAATGAACCAAAAGTTGCTTCCTAAATACAGAGTTGAGCTTATTACTGCCCAAAGGATGCAAATGAATTCTTAGTTCTCATGGCTTAAATAACTTTTTTACTTGTTTTTCTCATTTTTCTTCTTATCTTTCAAATTACTTTTCTTCAAATAATATACCTCATATCAGATCTATAAACTGTGGTTTTCCTTGTCCTCTATAACCTTCCTCTCTAGTTTCTTCACCTGTCTTCTTTATGCCATAGGAGCAAAGAGAGAGCCTTGTATACTTCCCACCCCAGCGATAAGAGAGAATTGAAAAGAAACTGAAAAACTCACTGTAGCAGAAATTCATTAAACTGAGACTCAATTTGTTCCCCATCTGTGGCCAGCATTGTACATTTTAGTTCAGCTCAGGGAGAGCTGGGAGTGCAGTTGGCATCCAAGTTGCCTGACAAATGAGTGAAGTAAGAAATAAACAGGGTCTGTTGAATGAACCTAGCATCAGTTCATTGCACCACAGGGTAGGGAGGGAGATATATTCCAGAACATCCTTAGCTTTCAGATCAGCTCACCTCACCTCTTGGATACTTGAGGCATTTCTTAAGAAACAGAATTTGTGAATCAGTAAGTCCTAAGTATAGGTATTTTCTTACATCATGGATATTTCATTAGTAACATTTGAATGGCTTTATAAGTGGGAATTTTCAAAAGTGCTTCTAGTCATTGACCAGGACAAGACTGAACATGCCACCTGCTAAAATGCTGAAAGATTTGAATTCCAGAGGAAAGCTAGTGAGATGTTGCCAGTGTTGTGTGCTGTGTTGAAGTGATAGGAATTCTTACGTATCTGCCCTTCTAGGGGTTTTGTTCTTACTATTAAGGTAATTTGACACTTTGGGTATATGTTTTCTTGTGGTAAGACATATTTAAAATGTACGGTTTTAACCATTTTTAAGTGTGCATTTCACTAACATTAAATATGTTCACATTGTTATGCAATCGGCACCGCCATCCATTTCTAGGACTCCTCATCTTCCTAATGTGAGCCTGCACTGGTTCAGCACTAGCTCGCCTCAGCTCCTGGTGACCACTGTCCTCCTCCTGGGAGTAGAGTCATGCAAAATTTGTCCGTTTGTGTCTGACTTATTTTACTTTAGGGGGTTTTTCCATTCAGAAATTGTAATAATAAAAAACTTGCTGTGCAAAAGCCCCAAGCCTGAGATTCTCCATCCAAAAGTGTTAGTTTTTCTTGTCCTAAGTAACTATCATGGTTTATTATATTTGAGGAAGAGCTCCATATTCAGTTTTTTTTTGGCGGGGGGTGGGGTTACTATTTAATAATCCTACTGTAAGAACTTTCCCTGAATATGAGACTAAGTTTTCTTTAAAATTCCACTTTTTTTGTTGTTACTGTTGCCCTTCCCTTTTGGAGGAGCATTACCTGTGTTATGGGCTTGCGAGGTTGTAACAGGGCTCCAAGGAGGGTTAGCTCCTTGAATGCTGGAGTTAAGCTTGGTGGTGTCTGAGTTGCCCTCTGAAAGCACTGGTATAATCATCATTTTAACCTGCTTTCTTTAATCAGAACTCCGGGCTTGGTCATCTGCTCCCAGCTGCAGTAGCAGTGCGGGATACCCTTCTGGCGTCTTAGCTAGCGTGCCTGCCAAGGTGGGGAGGACCTGCTCTCCTAGGAGAGCAAAGGAGACCCATTTTAGTGAGCAGAAATAACATGATATTTAAGTATCAGAGTTAGTAGTGAGATACTGATATTCCCATTTCACAACCAAGAAATTTGCCATGCACCCTCTAGGCAGCTTTACAACTGCTCCTGAATTTCTTAAGATGGCTTGTTCCTCTGGGAGGGCTGTGCCACCCTGCTCGGTGGACTTGGAGATGCAGAGGTGGAGACAATGTGCTGGAGTTGGCTGGTGGCTTTTTGTTTGCATGTCGCCCGTTCTGTTCTGCTGTGATATTGTGAAGTCATGTATAATAGCACCTCATTACCCCTGAGAACAAGCAGCACACCTGAGCTTGGGACCTTCCCTCATTCAATCATTCAGTAGAAGACATGGTTGATGTGTGTCATAATGACGGAGGGCCGTGACCGGAGCCACGTGGGGCAGGTTCCCCGGTCTGCCATGTGCTTTGCAGGCTGCAAAGCATTTCCTCTACCGCAGAAAATCCTGCCTCGCCATCCCCTGCATTTGGTTGTCAGAAGCCGTATGCCGCTTTCTTAAGAACTAATTGAAGAGAGAGCCTGTCCTTATTTTGTTCCTGAACAGCCTGTGTCATGAAAATGTATTTTTCTTCTAAGCAAAATTGAAAGAAAAAAAAGAGAGGGAGAGAGAGAAAGAAAAAGAGGGGAGGGAAAAAAAAAGGTTGCCATCCAGTGGAGGAAGGAGTAATTTCCAGCTTCATTCAGGAAAAACGCAGGCTGAAATATGCTTAACTCTTTTAACTTGGCTGGGGATTTTTATCACCATATGGGGTTTTTTCTTGACATCGAGAGCGAACAGGGTGCAGTGTGCCTTTAAGGAAAGAGGTGCCTCATCAAACTTCACTGTAGTTGTGTGTCACCGGCTAGGTAGGGAAGGAAAGCGTTAATTTCTTATTTGTACACTTTTTTTCCCCCGACTTCCTTCCTATTCACTTCATTAAATCTAGAGGCAGTTCAGCATGGGAGCCGTCTGTATGTTGAATTAGGGCTCGCACTCTTGCGCAACACGTCACCAGTCGGAAACTGGGGGTTTGCTTCTGTGATTTATTTCATTATTGTGCTGGTAAAAGGTTTGGAAGAGAATTCTTTTTGGGGGTAATACTTTTAGCATTGTGTAGCAAGTTTTTGGGTTTTTTTGTTTTGTTTTGTTTTTGTTTTGGGGTTTTTTTCGTGTGTGTGCGCCCCCGCGCCCCCCCTCCCCCCGCGCTGAGTTGAGGCAGTTGAGCTAGTTTGATAATTTTTTTTTTAATCAAAGAACAGTTTTAAGTCTCCAAGAATAATTTTCCTAACATGCAGGAACAATCTTACTGTACCCTTTAAGTGCGAAAAGCATTGAGAAATATGTAGTGCATTGATTTCTATTAGTAGAAGACCCTTAGAAATCACAAAAACGTTAAAGCACTGCATATGGATGTGTTTGGGGTCTTTGGGAAGGGAGGGAAAATGTTTTGTAGGTCTCTGCATTCCTGCATAAAGCTTTAATTTAAGGGGAATAATGGTCAGTACTTTTGGTGTTGCCTTGTAATTCCAGAACCTAAATTTAGTAAGAATCTGCACGAATTAGCAATTATAATAAAAATCGTTTCACTAGTTCTGTTTGCAGTTTGTTTTCGCTTCTTAGCTGCACACAGATTTAGAGATTTAAAAGTACAAATGTCACAAGTTTTATGTTTTGCCCCCCTCCCCCCTTTGGTGAACTCAAGGGGGTTAGAGTAGAAATATTCACAACTTACCCCTCTTCATTTATCCCAGTGGAAGGAAAAACAATGAAAAATGTATAGCGTGAAACTGAAAGTGAAGTATCACAGTTGTTCGGGATTTTTTTTTTTTTAAGGAGAAGAATAACATATTGTATTAAAATATCTGAACCTGAGAACATGCACATTGCTTTTACTTACATGCATCGAATGGGGAAAAAAAAATTGGCTTTTATTTTAAAAATTCATTTCAGAATGCTCCAAAATCATGCAGCATATTTTTTTTAAAAAGCACTAAAATAAGGTATAAAATGAAAAAGAAACATACCTGTTTTAATTTTTCAAGATCAATTTAAATATTAATTTGTTTTCTTATTGGCTTAGTTGTTAAAATGCGAGCAAGACTCAGAAACCACCTGAGCTAAAATCTCTAATTCTGTTGCCTGGAATAATAGGGGAAAAATATGATAAGTAGTTGTCAATATTAAAACAGGCTGAAGGAGGAAGGCTTCGGGCCTTGTAGTAGGTAGAATGAAACAGCAGATTTGAGTATCCACAATCCTTTCAGTATTAAATTTTCAGTAAAATAAAATTACTTGTATATGAAAACATAGCCTTTCCCAGCTCTCTTTTTTTTCCTGATCAGCTGATGAAGAGACTAGCAGCTCGCTGCTTTGCTGGCTTGTTAATTTTATCCCCACTAACTGTGATTTCCGATAGCCGGCCTGCTGATAGTGGTAAGGTAAATATCCTTTTTCGTTGCCGTCTTGAAGATTCAGTAGAACTACATCCCAGGCATGTGTAGGTGTGTTACACATCAAAAGCCGGTGTTCTCCGTATTTCTGTGTGCAACTGGGTGCTTGAGGAGAGCAGTACCGTTAACTGTTGACAGCCTTGCATGCTGTATTTATTATTAGCATGTTCTGCCTCCAAGATATGCGGGACAATTTCCTTTTCTTAATCTTTGCTTAACTGCAATGTGTTTAGCTGTATAGTGGGTGTCCTGCTTTTTAAGCAAATGAATATTAATGAAATAATGTGGAGCGTTTTTTTTTTTCTTTTTTCTTTATAACTCATCAGATATCGCCTCCTTCCTAGTGGTTTTCTGAACACTGTAGGATCGTGATGGAAATTGTCTTTTGATTATTAAGGCCTAGACTCAGGCTGTCCCTTAGGATTCTGTCTGTGTGCATGTTGCTTCTGTGGGTTTGCACATTGGAGAATGCATAAGAAACATTTTTTTTAAAATCCCACTGGCATTTTTACCATGCCAGGTTGTTTTGTGTTCTGTACCAGGTTTTTTGTTGTTTTCTTTTTTTTTTTTCTTCACAAAACCTTTCTTTTTCAGGAGGCATTGTACATAAGTGAAAGAAATTATGTCTGAGCTGTAATCACTCTTTATATTGATTGTTATACTCACATGATCATAAATATTAGCCATGTTTGGTGCTGTGGAGAAATGAAGGTAATTGCCTTATGATTAGAGCTCTTTCGGCTACGAGAAAGGATTGATTAGCATTTGCATACTGGAGGCAATATTGAGAGGCAGAAGGAACAAATAACAACATCAGTTATTTTGTGTGAGAAAGCAATTTCAAAATGTAATTTAAAGATTTTTTTAAAGAAAATTTTCTTTTCAGTGGGCAAATTTTCTTTTATCTGTGCTTTTCTGTTTTTTTTTTTCTTTTTTCTTTTTTGGGGGTGGGGGGGTTCTTTGCATTTTCCCTTCTTTATTTTTCTGTGTAAGTTTTGAGACTAAACCAGGAAAAGAAAGTTTAAACTTCTGGGTATGTCACATGGATCTTTTAGCCCTTTACGAACAGGTTTCTTTTATACCTGGTTGTTTTTATAGCTATTTTATTATCTCTCTGCATTAGTGCTGCTGGCTCTGGTTTAAAGCAAGCGTTTGCAGGTAATTGGAAAAAGTGTTTGTTGTTTGTGAGTGTGTGTGTTCTTTATCAGCTGATTTAAGTGCATTTATCAAGGAATGGGGCTTTGTACTTGCCTGTTTCCTTGTTTATTAATTGCTACCTTAGAACAAAATGTGGATGGGATTTTGATTTGTGTTGTGATTCACGAATAAATTGATGTAAAGCCTTAAAAAAGAAAAGGTCAAAGCTTGTCTGATTGTTTGGACGTATTCTTACGGGAATTTTTTTCTTTACCCCTCTCTCATTTTTTATTTACCTTTTCCCTCCTTACAGTAATGAGAGAATTAGGGTTTTTCTTACATTGAGCAAAAAATGTCATTTGAATTCAGTTATCTCCAAATCCTTGAATGTATAGATGTTTTAATATTCATCATCTTTCACTATGGGTGTCTCAGGCCTTCAACATATTTTGCTTATGAAACAGACTTGTGTTAAAAAGATGCATTTTTCCAATATGGTGGTCCTTCTTCTTCCTTCATTGATCACTGTAAACTTTTATCTTTACTTTTTTGTTAATTAGATTTTATTCTAATTATTCGAGCTATATGTATTTGTCTTGGTGATTTTCCTGCCTCCAATTTTTTTCCTTTGTTCTCTACTAACAGGCCATTGAAGACGGCAATTTGGAAGAAATGGAAGAGGAAGTGCGGCTTAAGAAAAGAAAAAGACGAAGAAATGTGGATAAAGATCCTGCAAAGGAAGATGTAGAAAAAGCTAAGAAGAGGAGAGGCCGCCCTCCAGCTGAGAAGCTGTCACCAAATCCCCCCAAACTGACAAAACAGATGAATGCTATCATTGATACTGTGATCAACTACAAAGATAGGTGAGTGTTGAACTCCTTCACCTTCGTCATCGTTCATCCACCCAAGACCGTGGGTGGCACCACCTGAAAAGCCAGGTTTATTAAGTCGTATGCTTAGGGATTTAAGGTTCTTTCTATTTGGTGTTTTATGGCTTCTTCTCCCAAAGGTGTAAGTTGTCTGTACTGTGTCAAATGGTCACTATAGCTGTTTTGTATGATGGCTCACTGTGTATTTATTATTTAAGATAGTTGGAAATGAGTTTATCTGACAGTTTTTCAAAAACATCTAAACTGGAAGAAAATTCTTCAGAACCTCTAAGGTATTACCATTGATGTGAAAAGGGCTCAGGATGATAGAATGAAGTTATTTGTTGACAACAAAGACTCCCCATGTATTTAAAGTAAATATCTCATGTTCAGGCTTTGTTTGTGAAACCCAGTATTCCTCAAAAGTATCATTCCTTCTCTTCTTCTGACTCATGGATTTCTGAGCACTTGTTTTAAGTATCTCCATAATTATATATAGTCAAGTGATATTTTAGTAGATTTGCTTCTTTTTCATGGAATCTTTGGATGTGAACTGTGAAAAGACTGTGTTAGACACTTCTGAGATCATCTTAAACAATGAGTAATTATTGGAAAACCAAAACAAATATATTTTAGAGAGTCAGTCAGTCATTTACAGAAGATAAACAAGTTTGGCTACATTCTGGTTAGCTGCTTTCGTTAATAGATTTGGTTTGTACTTGGTAGTCATGTGATAATGTTTTTATTTGAGGAGCTCATCTTATTTCCATTGAAAATAAGATAGGAAACCAAACTCATTTTAGTTCTGTAAATTGCACAGTACTATTCAGTTTTTTGTTACTAATAATTTTTGTCATGAACTACTTACTGCTTTGCACACCTGGATATGTTTAACACGAATAAATTGTGATTTTAGTTTTTCTTTGTGGCTTTGGTGCATGTATTATACCAGGGAGGAAGAACTTGTTATTGAGGTTCAGTAGCAAAGAAAGCAAAGAACTTTCCACCAGGAAGTTTTGTTGTTAAGCTTCTCTTATCTCTAAGCTTTCAGATATGGTGAAGGGCGCGGGGGTGGGCGATGTTTGCAAAAGGGCAGAATTTCTTAGCCCTTTTTACCCGCCTGGTTCCTTAAGTTCCATGCTTACTACTTTTAGTATTTCTTTTTCCTTTTCTTTCTTTTCTTTCTTTTTTTTTTTTCTTTTTTTAAGTGCGTTCCCTTTAAGGATTCTGATGTGGCCACCAAGGGCAGCCCCTTTATAGTGAGTTTAGATCTCTTGTTCATTGGCGAGGAGGAATGTTGGTAGCCAGGAGGGAAAACTTGCTTACAACTCCATCCTCTGTCCAGAGTGAGCCCAAAAACTTCCTTGTATGAACCAAGCATCAGTAACTCTCTCTCTGTCAAGTTCATGTTTACTCGCATCTCTCCTTGTGGCTCTCCCATAGACAGGAAGCTTGGGTTATTAGACCTTATTTTGTTAGCCCCTAGTGTAAAGGAAAATATTACCAAGTGGAGAGTATCACTCCGCACATATGTGTAATTTTTTGCTTTTTTCTCAGGAGAGCATAACATCTGTTTCTCTGACCAGATGTGCCTTGGTATTTGACAGACATTTTATCCATTGCTTGCTGAATCTCTAGGTTGTTGTACAGAGAAAGGCAGAGAAGATCCTTGGAGATTTAAAAACTGTACCTTTGATTCTGGAGTGAGGGCTGTGTCTTCCCAGAGGTCAGCATTCATCACATGTTGCCAACAGATCGACGGATTATTTTATTTAGTTTTATGGGGGTTTTTAGGGGGACACAAATTTTAAAAGCAAATACATAGTTTTTACATTTCTACCCCCATTCCCACTTGTTTTGAAAAACTTCCAAATCTAGCGGCACTCTGCTTACCCTTCTCTAAGGTAGTGGCCAGCAGGGGGACGGAGTGGCCTCCCTACTTACTTGGGGCGCTGTGGTCTCATTTGTTACCATCTCCATCACACTCCGTCATTTCTGCAGTTTGGAGTGTGTCAGACTTTCTATACATGTCCCACCTCACTCACTCATATCACCTGCTGGCTCCATCCATCCCTTTTTGAGTTTGGGACTTCCTGGTGTATGTGGTTACAGGCTCAGGGCTTTCCTAGAACCCATTCTCATAAGCTTCCCAAAAACACAGCAGAAGCTCTTGGTGTAACTGTCTGCGTCTGAATCCTGCTTTTGGCCCACGTTTGCTGGGAGGCAACTGGTTAACTGACTCAACCTCCAGGAGCCTCAGTTTCCCCATCTACACAATAGAATAATAACTGCACTTGCCTTTGGAGTTGTAGTAGTGGATGAGTTAATATAAGCCAGCCTCTTAGGACACTTATGAGTTAATATAAGCCAGCCACTTAGGACATTAATGATCAGCTTTTCAGACTATTGTAGTTAGGTAGAAGGTGAAGGGACCTCTGAGCACTATGAAGCGAGTGTCCTCACTGATACTGGTTTCTGTAGTTTTATTTCCATTAATAGAAATGCAGTTTCACTGGGATTGATCAGGGAACGTGTTTTTAGTTGTATCATAGGTAAAGGATATTTAAATATTTTAGCATGTGGATATTTAGGTTTTTTTCCTCCCTTTTCCTGCTTTCATGTATTTATTTACTTTTTCCTTACAAAAGCACCCGCTAAGATCCATCGTGTTAGCTCCCATAATAAGGTACTTTCTGGAGACAGTGCACTGAATTTTCCACCTCTGCATGTTTCATGTATATTTCATGTTAGTAAATCCTCTAGAAAAAAGTACTGTATTTATATTTTGTATTTCTCTTACTAAACGTGGTTCTCAAGTAGGAGGCACTCAAATTAGTAGCTCCTTAATTAGATACAGTGTCATATTTTTGGTTCGTTTTAGAAAATGCTCCTGGGAAATGTGCATCTCCCTGTTTTAAGATTTTTGCAGCCTTAAAGTCAGTTTCTAATATAGTAACCTATCTGGAAAGGAAATACCACCTGTACTAATCTGCCTCCCATCACTTCTGTCCAGTGTGAGGGCTCTGACCATTATGTAGATTAGCAGTGTATTAAATAAGAACTGCCATCTGTATTTAATAAACAGACAGGAAGAATTAATCAGCTTTCATGAGATAGTTGGGGACAGATGTATCTAGATATTTTTATAAAGACCTAAGATAATTTAAGTGTCTGTTTATTGCTTTGTGTTCAGTACCAAGCCTCATTTATTTTTTTAAAAGGGTACTTTGACAAATATGACCTCGAAGAGCCAGTGCCTCATTTATTTTTTTTTTTAAAGGAGGGTACTTTTAAAAGCATGACCTCAAAGAACCAGTAATTTTCTGTGATTCATAAATGGATTGCTATCAGAGGAAGTTGCTGGTCTGCTGCTATTTCCCATCAATTTCTTTCCCCAAATAGAAAATCTTACATCAAGTTAGACTAGAAGCTTTGTTTTGACTTGTTAATATGCTTTACTTATTTATTTTTTTTGCTTATTTAAAAGTCACACGCAGTTCTTACAACATTTAACCTAAGACTGTATTTCTTTGAAAAGGGGTTCACCTCATTTGCATCTGTACCCTTTTAAAGTGCCCCTGGGGTGAGATATAGAATAAGATGGTGGAGAATATTGACTAGTGGAGGTATTGCAAACCTAGAGGCCGTGTCGTTTATTATTGATTGGATAAAGGAAGGAGACTCCTGGAGACATTGTTACATCTGAAAGGGACTTTTGGCTTTACCTGGTTCCATGTTCCCAGACCTGAATGAGTCCCTGGCACCAATGATGACGGTCATCCAGCCTCCACACGGGCACACCAACTTTACTCACTGTTTTAGGACACAGTTCTTAATACTGAAGAGTAGCTCCAAGCACGGTAGTTATTTCCTCCCGTGATATGGACCCAGCCCTTTTGCCTTCTAGAGGTTCATTCTGCTTGGACCTTTGGAGAATGAATGCAGTCTCATTCCAAGAAAAGTATATCCAGTGAAAGACCTTTCTTTTCAGGATGAAGCACCTCACTTAGATTGCCCTACTGGTCCACCTTCTTAGGCACATTCTGCTTTCCTTGGATTCCATTTGAAACATGGCACCCTGAACCCCCAAATTTCTCTTCCTGCTGAGGCCAATTATCTTGCTTATTCTGGACACCAAAATTCTGTTAACATAATACCGGAGTGTATTTACTTTTTCCAGCAACTTCGAGTTAATTTACAGTGAACATGTGACTTCTCTTCGCCCTCAACACACACACATAGGTCTTTTCTCAGATGAAAACTGCCGAGGTTAGCTGTGAACTTGGCATTATTTTGAAATTTTATCTACTGATTTTGTATTTATGTGTGTGCAGCTCCACTTTATTGCTTTTAGACCCATCACTCTTCCTATTGATGTAATTCTGAGTCTTTTATTACCATTTTTAAAATTGTGTTTACTTGTCCTCCTAAATTTTGGTCATCAAAAGATTTGAAATAAGCTATTTTTGAGAAATTTCTGAAGGATAACAGACAAGGCCCTATGACCTGTCCCTGGAAATCATGTACGTTGACATGAATATATTAACCAGTAATCCTTACAGTTGATTAACTGTCAATGAACTCTTATAGTCATACTACCACATCACCCATATTTATCTATCCTTTCTCAAGGTTATCAAGAAAGGCTGAAACCAAGATACCCCGTAGTATCTCCAATCTATCAGCCTAGAAACCCTGCTGAAAAAGTGAAATGAGGTTAGCGTGCCATGGCTTTTTCTAAGAGACCTCCTGCTGGTACTTAATGGTGTTATTTATCTTTTCTTAATAGTCCCATGGCTTGTGAATAATTTCTTCTAAATTTTTACCAAGGGTCAAAATCAAGCATTAAGTCTCAAGATTCCTTTTACCTTTTGAAATTGGGACATTTGCTTATCTCTAGTCTCCCGGTTCCATTTCTGTTCTGTGATTTCCTACACATTATTAGCAGAAGCAATCCATGCTCTTTCAGGATGTAATTAGTTTACAACTGGACACTTGAAGTCGTTTGAAGCACCTTGATGTGCTCTTTTTTTTTTTTTTTTTAATCCACACTCCTATCGGGACCTTTTGTTCTGCATTATTGTGCCTTGCTTTGCAAATCTGAGCATTGTTGTCATTCCTGAAGAATCTGGAAACAGAATAGGAGTTGAGTGTCCTCACCTCCTCACACTAGTGATTATTACTGATGCATTCCTTGCCAGCACCTTCCAGGAGGACCCACCCTGCTGTCTGCACAGAGATGCGGATGTCAGGTCCAGCTCCGAGGAGGGGCGCTGTGACACAGAGGCCAAGGCAGGAGACCCTGCCTGACTTGTCCAGCGCATGGGTGGATGCAGTTCTGCAAACAGTGGGGTGCAGCCGTGTGGCTCTGGCCTGCCTCTCACTCCCTCCTCTCCCCTGAGCTGGGCCTCTGTCCTTCCTGCCTCTGGTTTTAATAAGCTTGATGGTATCACCAGGAATGGCCATAGTAAGCCCCAGCCTTTTCTGAATGTAACTGTCTTCGTATCGGAGGAAACTGTTCTTCCGACCTGTTGTTTCTAGCACTGTGCTGCTGAATCCCAGCTGTAAGGTCAAAACTACAGATGTATAACCCACCTGCTCCCTATGCGGTGGAGGCCAGAGTTCTGCAGATTTCTAAACAAGCAACTGGCCTGATGAATTTAGGTTAAGACAGAGTCAAGTAAGCCCTATTACATGACGATGCAGTGACAGTATCTGGCGTTTATGATCACTCCTGGTTTTAAAAAAAATTACGTCATCATAATGACATTTGCCTGAGAAAACTGAGCCAATATTTCATTACGTGACAGTACCTTTTTAAGGACTTTGTATTCCAGACACCTAATTGTCCTGCATTGTGTTGTTTAATTCCTACATACACTGGAAAGTAATCTGTAGCATTTCCTTTGTTTAGAATAAGGTTTAGCCACTATTTTTGAAGGCCCATGTATCATCAATCCATTTATCAGAACTGAACTCTTACTAAAGACTTGTTGCCTTGTTCCTAGTTTTTCTCTCAAAAGTACTTGAAATGCATTGAGGTTATTTCCTATATAAGACATTTTCCACATTGATTATCATTGTAAGGCTTCATTCTAATGAACCACTGAAATCAGTGTTCAAACTGTCTTTCTAAAACCAGACTGATATGCAGGCATAGTGGGGCATTCCTATAATCTCAGCTACTCCACAGACTGAAGAAGGAGGATCACACATTTGGGTTCCACCTGGGCCACTTAGGAAGACCATGCCTCAAAATGAAAAATACAAAGGGAACATAGCTCAGTATGAAAGCCCTAGGGTTCAACCCCTGGTACTGCAATCAGTTAAATCAGATTTATGGTAACACATACCTTTGTAAAGCTAAAGCCATGCCATTACTTAGCACTTTGTTGTTGAACTTCTTTTTTTCCAAGCCATATATGTTATCTTCTTTTCAGAATGATCTGAATTAAGGCCGGGCGTGGTGGTGCATGCCTTTAATCCCAGCATTCAGGAGGCTGCAGTAGGTGGAGCGTTGTGAGTTCAAGGCCAGTTTGGGCTACAACTTGAGCACAGGGCTGGCTTGAGCTGCATAGTGCAACCCTGCCTCAAAAAACTAGGGCTGGGAGTTTGGCTCAGGGGCTTAAGCCCCTGTCTGGCAGGCATGAGGCTGTGAGTTCAATCCCCGGTGCCGCAAAAAAATGAATAAACAAAAAATAAAACAAAGAATGATTTGAATTATTCTGTTACCATATCTTTTGTTTAGAACCTGACATTCCTACTGAGTTTTAATCTCTATTAGTCACAGATTGTAGAACCTTTCCTTCTCCAAGTTAAGCAGATTCTGTAAAATGCCCATGAAGGTACTTGTCATTCACAGGTTCCTCTCATTTCACTATTACGCATTCTGAGATGACATGGTCTGCTTTGACTTCTGTCTCTCTTTGGTCAACACTGTCATCAGTCTGAGGTCCCAAATGTGAAACAACAAAAGTTTTCTCTGTCCTATGCACTATTTCTGACATGTACTCAAAGTCTCTTCGCCACACAGGTCTCTGGTCTCCACTAGCCACCCCATTCCCGTGGCTGTTCCTTGGTTTGTTTTCCTTCTGAGGCGCGTGATATCGTGTCCTCCTGCTACTTAACTTTCCATAGCTTCCCATTTCCTGTCCCTTGTTGATCAGAATTCTTGGCATAGGGAAGTCTCCCAGGTACTAAACCTAATACCCTTCCCAGCTTTATCTTCTAGCACATCCCTTCCTGCTCTTCCAACTATCCCAGGTATTCTGACCATGTGCTTGGAGTACTGCACGCACCTTTGGGCCTCTGACTTATGGTTCGAGCTGGTCCCTCTCTGAATGCCTCTGCTCTAAGGCAGAGTGGGGTGGTGGCCCTGTGGAGGGCTGGTGTTAGCTGTGGAAACTACAGGGTGCTGTTTCTACCTAGAGATCTAAATAAGATGAAGGGTTTCCCCAAGATGTGTCCAAACCTATCACTGCTCCCCTGCCACCATGCTAAAGGTTACCTTTGTTGCAGTATCAAAAATTCTCATCTCCAGAGGTTCTCCTAGAGCCCTGGGAAGACCAAGACCTCAGGTAGTGGTGTATTTTCATTTGCAGTTGAAGATCACTCATTCAGTGATCTACAATAAAAGAATAGAGTTCTGGGCAGCACAGCTGACTGCTTAGTTGGGATTGAGAAACTGAACAATCTGATGAGAAACAGTCTGCATGTGCTGGCTGCTGCAACAAAGCCAGTTTATCCTAGTTCACAGTCCCAACTCCTCTCCAAGGTAAGTGTCCACCTTTTACAAATGAAGGGCTAGAGCCAGGCTGACCCCGTCTTCTTATCATCACTCCCAGGCCTAGCAAGTGTTTGCCCATCCATCTCCACTGCTTCTGGAACCACCGAGGGGGCCTGTCTGGGGGGAAATGGGACCAGGGGAACAGGAAGCAGCAGGAAAAGTCTCACAGAGGCTAGGAAATCCATTTGCCTTCCACTTTTGGAGAAGTGTGTGTTTTTTCAGAATGAAGTCCAAAGCATCTTCCGAACAAGGCAGATTTGGAGAGTGAAATAAATTGTCAGGTCATCAATCCTGGGAGGAAGGAGCCGGGCCGGGAGGAGGACCCAGGTCTTCTGACTCTAGTGTTCTTTCTACTCTACCACAGGTGTAACGTGGAGAAGGTGCCCAGTAATTCTCAGTTGGAAATAGAAGGAAACAGGTCAGGATCTGTCTTGTATTCCCGTGTCTCTAAATGCAGGTATCTTTCGGTACATGAAACGAACTGATTCATAGAATCGGCCTTTGGAAGCAAATTTCTCTGATCACCCCTGCCCCTGACCAAGATTCCCCTTCTTGGCATGGGGGATTCAGGCACAGATGCTTGTAACCACTTGCCGAGGCTTTGAAGTTGGCTTTTGCCGTGTTTTAATCTGGGAGCATCCCTGTGGGAAATACATCTTGCAAAGGTGGTGGGAGCCATGCAAAAGCCCCCGTACAGCCTGCAGCTCCTCAGAGATGGATTTCTGCTGCCTTGCAGCACAGCTGCTTCTGTCTGTCCCGCAGGCATCTGAACTCTGCTGTCTTGGCCTTGCAGCTTAATGTAAAGCACTTGGGCAAAGCCCTTGATCTCCAGCACCTGAAGCAGCATGCGTGTTCACGCTATCTTGCATCGTGGAGCTGATGGCAAATGCTGTGCAGGCCACATGCTGAGTGTCCTCTCTGCACTGGGCTTTGTTTCAAGGTGTGGCCAGTGGGTTTCCTTGTTGTGTACGGTGTCAAACAGTCTAGGTCACTCTATCTAACCACTTACTCTGTCCTTTGCTTCAGTTGGGTAGGAAGCAGGAATGCTTTTCTCCTAAAGATAGTGTGAGAATGAGATGGCATTGGTCCAGTGGGAAAGGTAGCTATGTGTCATGTACCAAGGTGAAGAGCTGTTTCTCATACATAGAAAACAACCTTTCTTTCCCCCTTTTGATTAGTCTGTACTTTCAAAAATACTGATACAATGCTTGACCATCCATATTTCAACTTTGTCAGCTGACTCGGTGATATCTTTTGCACCATCCTTTTTTATCTAGTCAGCATGGGATCTAATCTAGAACCAAAAGGAAAATAGGATTGAGGCTGTATGCTGGACGTCAGAATAAATATGCCACTATTTGTTGGCATTTTTTTTCCCTAGGGAGTTAAAAACAGGAGATAATTTGTACCTCTGCCCAGGTCTATGTAGAGATAAAAGTGAAGGACAGCATGGTAGATGTTTTTGTATTTCTTATTGCTGTTCAGTACACAGTGATTAATCCAAGAAGCCAGAGACATCCCATAGTGTCTCCTAAGAAACATGAAGAATTACCTGTTTTTGCCATTGTAAGAAGGAACTCATCCTGAACTCGAATTTGGGGTCCAAAACAACTCACATTTGACTATTTAAATTGGGACAGTAAGCCGGGGGTGGTGGCGCACGCCTTAAATCCCAGCACTTGGGAGGCTGAGGTAGGAGGAGCGTTGTGAGTTCGAGGCCGGCTTGGGCTACAACACAAGTGCAAGGCCGGCCTGAGCTACATAGTGAGACCCTGCCTCAAAAAATGAGGGCCAGGAGTTTGGCTCAGTGGCTTAAGTGCCTGTTCTGGCAGGTGCAAGGTTGTGAGTTCAGTCCCCAGTGCCTCAAAAACTAAATAAATAAATAAATAAATTGGGATAGTTTACACAGTGAACCAACTTGGGCAGATCTTTCACCCCTACTACTCAGAAAGAAGGCCTGTGGTCCAAATGGCATGACACATGCTAACTGACTGTCCCTATGAGCAAGGATCAGCCTGTACTTGTTTTCCTTTGCCCCTTCTCTTCTCTTTGATCAGCGTGATCATGTGAGCATGAAAAGTGGATTAATAACTTGAAAGGGAATTGCAAGTCCCTGATGTCATGTCTGGGCTATTTGAGGGTAAGTAATATAACTATATATAGTTATATTTCTACTAAATACACACATCTTAGTTACTTTACTATCGTTGCTGAGACAAAATACCTGAGACCCAAAATTAAAGAAGGAAATGTTAATTTAGCTCACAGGGTATAGAAGTTTCAGTCTGTAATCAGCTGTCGCCAAGGCAGGGTGATGTGGCAGTGGGGCTGCTGTTCAGAATGGCAGAAGACAGCAAAAGCAACAAGAGTAAAAAGGGAAGAGAAAGCATGCAAGCCTCTTTCCTTCCCTTACACTGTATGCAGGCTATACCCCCACCCCGGGTGGCTGTAGCACTCACAGCCATAATCCCAGCATTGGACCCTGAATCAGTCACAAAGTCTAGAAGCCCAACCCCATGACTGCATAAGGCTTTGGGGGGACATCTAGACACAAACCATAATAACACGTTTCAAGTACAGTTTCCAAAGGCATAGAATGAGGCTTGGTGATTGCTCCCTTAGGTCTATTTGAAACCTGTCTCATTCCTTATTGTCACACCTGCTTCCTTTTCCTGTGAGCATACGCTGACAGCATGAAGTACAGAGGTTGTATTCTGATGAGTTAACCTTTCTTTCCAAGCAGTTAAAAAAAAATCCTTGTATTCCAAAGAACTAGGTATTTTTTGTGTCTTAAGTATTGAAAATGGAATGTCTTGCATCCCAGTTGGGAAGGGATATACAAAGGAATATTGCAAGGACCAGTCTGAAGATGCTGCACAGGGCGAAGCAGAGGGATGGGGCAGCAGTGGAAAGGTTCACGTTACCTGTGTGTGTAGGAATTGCCCAGGGAGACCATGGTGAGAGGGTGAGGCAGAGGTGTTGAGTCCCATGGGTGTGGCGGCCAAGGAAGTATGGAAAAGCAGCCTCCTTCTAGTGACTGCGTGTTTCGGTGTGACTAGGGCCCAGGTGCAAAGGAAGAGGGCGACAGCGGTTGTGAGGCTACAGAAGCAGCAGAGCAGACCTGGATGCTCTGAACACCTGGGAGGCATTGGGTCGCGAGTCTCCAGGACAGTAGCTGTGACCATCAAGAACACTGTAAAGGAGACACACCCGAGCTATGGATGAGAGGGTGCGCTGACCAGTGTGCGGTGTCTTGGGCTCTCCTGAGGGAAAGGGGGCCTCGAGACAGTCACAGGGACATGGTCCGATTGGTATTGGGGACTAGCGCTCTGATAGTGCTGCGGAGGCGGCATCAGTTAAGGATGTTAGGTGGGGGAGGATGCATCCAGCAGGAGGCAGTGGAGAGCCAAACAAGTGACTGTCCTCAGAGTTGTGAATGACAAGACTTGGGCAGACTAGATGTGACAGAAGTAGGACTTAGATAGATCTTGGCGCTCTGCCCTGGTGATGAGTGTGAACAGTGGTGCCATTTGCAGGAATGAATGCACACGGGAGGTCTACATGTGTGGGGTATGGTGTATATGTGTATACACACGTGTGTGTGCGAGTATAGTAACCCAGTCCTCTCACACTGCACCACAGGAAACCCGGGTTTTTTCCATGTCTATTTAACAGCCCTTGATGTTGTGATTTTGTTGTTAGTATTGACTGCCCCTTTTGGACCAAACAAGCTCTTTTAGACAAAATTTATTTTTAGCCTCCCTGGCATCAAGCATTCTGTATTTTTTTTTTCAATGGTGGAGGGAGGCTGCTAGGGTGGTTCTCACACTCAAGCACCTTTGCGTTTAGTTGTTCTAAATAGTTTACATAGAAATTGCCATGAAGTAGTCAAGTGACCAAGAGGATGCACTTGCAGGAAATCTGAATCTAGGTGAAGAGTCGTTCTTACTCTTTATCAGACGCTGTAGCCCCGGCATAGGGTTGACAGTGGATCTTATTAGAGGAGCAGCCTCATGAGGTCAAAGCCTGGTACATTGTCTGGAATGCCACCTCTGGAGTGTGGTCTTCCAATTACTTGGACTGTAGCTCCCTCTTGAGAGACCAGGGTCAGGTAGAGATCCTGAGGAGCCTTGCTCTAAAGTAAGCTGTTTAATTTTGTTTAACCCAGTGTTCCCAAACTCATTTGACCAGTGAACTCTTTTTCAAAGAACACTACTTATAATCCATTAAGCTCATGTACTGTGAAACACACTTTAGGAAATGCTGAATTAGAGCTCAGATATTACATTTAATCCAGAAAGAAAGTGCTCAGGAAATCGTGGGTTCCAGTGCTTTATTTTGCCCTCATTATAAATCCTGATACATTAAACGTTTACTGGAGCAGGCTGCTGTGACTTCTGGTGACTTGACACTTAGTCATGGTGCTCAGCCAGTTGGACCCACATGCAGCAGGTACATGGGCCCCAAATACATTTCAACCGTCTGCTTTCTGAAACACAGAAGGCCCCCCCCTGACTCCGAGGCCCCTTTCCTCAGTATCTCTGCCTCTCAAGCTCAGTGCCAGCACCTGCATAAATGACCCCTCTCAGGGAGGAGAAGGAGTCCCAGCTGGAAATAACACAGCGAATTTTCTTATAGCTCTCATAAACTGTTTTTAAAATCACTCCATAAACATTTGATCAAAAATGGATTGCTGTGAAATTTAGTACTTATTTGGATATATATGTCCTTGTGTGTTCACGGGAAGAATATCTGACTTACTCTTTTAGAGTCACTCCTCATGTACCTTAAGAATTTGCTAAAAGGGCCATGGTAGGAAAAGAAACACTGGTACCTGCCACCCCCTACCCATTAAACAAAGCAGTATTTGGGACTTGCGCACAGATGGAGAGGCATTTGATTTTGTTTGCCTGAAAACGCTTTGTGTTTGGTCACAATTCAGGCAAAAGCTTTGAAGCATTTTTACCATTAAGGAATGGAGATAATGCAGCACAGGATCAAAGGACAGGATATTCAGAAGAGGTGGTCAGTCCTTATGCTATTTTTAAAAAGGCATAATTTATTTTTTTCTTTTTGTGGTACTGAGGCCTTCTGACTGAACTATATCCCAGCCCCACTCCACCCTGCTTTTATTTTTAGTTACCTAGGCAGGTCTCACATTTGATTACCCTGCCTCTGCCTTCAGAGTAGCTGGCATTATAGGTATGTGCCATTACATTTATCAAGGAGGCATTCGTAAGAGACAGGTGCAAGTCTCCAGGATGGGGTGGTGAAAACTGGCTGCCCAGGGAGGCAGGAGGCCATCTAACATTTAGAAAGAGGACTGTGAAAATTCCATACCCGGACGTGCTATTATGAAATGTCAGGTGAGGATACAAAGGGTAGGAAACGAGATGTTCTTAGTCCATTTTTCTAAAAGTCAAGTGATAGGTAGTAAATTTATAGTACTCAAAAATGTCTCCTCAAAATGCTTCTCCCAAAAAATAAAACAACAAAAAACCCTCTCCATATCACACGTCCTATTGTGAGCACCTATGATTGTTGTAAATGCAATAAGAGAATCAGACAAAATAGCTGGGAGCTTTGTGCAATAGATTGTTGTGGTTGTAATATCTTAAATAAGAGTTTAATGTAATTATTAAGCTTTGTCGATAGTGTTAAGAGGTGCCAATTGGTAAAAGCATGTTGATGGTAAAAGCATGTTGATTGCAATGATATAACAAATACAAGTTTCCATTTGAACCTTAGACATTATCCCTCTGCGAAAGATTAAATTTTTGAGTTTTCAAAAAAGGTAGCCTCATATTAAATGTTGAGACCTATTTTGTGGACCATACAGTTCTAAATAGCATCAATTATAAATCCTCTTGTTGAATACGAGTACACTATTGGGGTTTATGCTTTGGCATACTTCCTCTTACCCTTTTTTTTTTTTTTCTTTTTTTTTGTGGCACGGTTGCACTGTGTAGCTCAGGCCAGCCTTGTGCTCACATTGTAGCCCAACCAGGCCTCGAACTCATGACGCTCCTCCTACCTCAGCCTCCCGGGTGCTGGGATTAAAGGTGTGTGCCACCACGCCCGGCCTCTTATGCTTTTTATAATCTTTTTTTAACTTTGGGGATTAAACCCAGGGCCTTCCTACCTGGGCTCAAACTTGCAATCCTCCAGCCTCAGCCTCCCAGAATGGTGGAATTATAAACATGCACCACCACACTCAGCTTCCTCTTGTTCTTATTTTACGTTTATTTAAAAACTTTGAAGCTGTACCACACCTTCAATTTTATATCTTAGTAGTGTTTTGGTTTTTATAATGTCCTAACAGACATTTTTTCTGTTAACATTCTTTAAACACACAACTTACAATTTTTAGTATGCCATTACTTGTCCTTTTCCTGGTTGTTAATAAACATTTTAGCTGCTTTGAATTAACTTAATCCAAATGAACATTTTCAGGTATGTGTCTTGTAGTCTGCATTTCAGCCTGGATCACAAAAATTAAAATTGTTCAACAGGGTGTGGTTGTACCTAAGATATGGATAAAGGCTTGGCGCTCTTCTGAATGAGCCCAGCAAACCCTTTAATTCCCTAATACGATAGCCTTTACCTTGCATGAGTCTGATGCAACCTTTTTTTTTCTTAATAACTGAAGAACATTATATGTCTACAGTCTTTTTTGATCCTTAGGTTAGAGGGATTGTGACAGCTACCAGTTTCACTCTTGAAAACAAATCTACTCTCATCCAGCTGTGTTTTACTGTTACTTCTTACATACTTCAGGAGCTTGGGAGGTCAGAGTCCAACAAGTTTGTTAGGAATCTCCAATCAATACTTAGCGGGAGAGAGTTCAGCAGTGCATATGGGGTTCTTGCAACACCTGTTTCATGACTGGCTCGGGCTTCTGGGGTTCTCTGGATACCAGGGGTGCAACTGTGACCCTGAGGCAGTTTTTCAGTAGCGTAGCATGTGTTAAACATGACGGGACCCTGACACTGAGACATCCCAGCGTGCTTTCTACCTACTGCCCTGCAGATCTCTGCAGAGGTCTGTGGACCTCCTTATTAAAATTTTCTTCCCAAATGATTTCCTATGTGTGATTCCTAATAATCACACATAGAGCTCTAATAATCTTCCTATAGAATCCTTCCCACTCATAGTGGGTATTCTACATCATGACATCATTTTCTTACAGAGTTAAGATAGCCAACTTTTTTAATCTTCATTAGTTAATGTAAACGATCTCTTTTTCAGCAGTAGCCATATGGAATTATCAATTAGGTTTTTAAGAAGCCATAAGACAGGGAAACGCTTAGCCCAGTATCAGTCTTCTTGCTTTAGACTTGTTTGAAAGAAAAAATCATATAAAAATATAACAGCTAGTATTTCAAAGGAGGATGTTTCTTAGCTAGGTAACCTTTAGCATGCCTGCAACTATACCTGAAATGTAAGCAGTGGTAAGGCTGATATTTATGTACAATGTATCACCTATACAGTTTCCATTTTAGAGTCATAGTAAGATAGATGTGGAAATGCTGCCTATAAAAATATAACAGCTAGTATTTCAAAGGAGGATGTTTCTTAGCTAGGTAACCTTTAGCATGCCTGCAACTATACCTGAAATGTAAGCAGTGGTAAGGCTGATATTTATGTACAATGTATCACCTATACAGTTTCCATTTTAGAGTCATAGTAAGATAGATGTGGAAATGCTGCCTTTTGGTTTGTGGAGGTAATGGGGAAAAATTGGTTTCTAGATGAAGCATGACAAATTAAATCTCAGTTGCATGAGTGTGTGTGTGGGGGGTGCACATTATACATGCAGGTTTGCAAACCAACATTTATTAGTGTTGTGTGGAGCTCTTCCATTGAATCCCATGTGACATGACGGCCATATCCTGTGTCACTCACCTCTGTAGGAGGCCGCTTGCCCACTTGTTCTTGTCAACTGATGTCCATTGTAGTCATTTAAATTTGTATTATGGGCTAGCTCTTGCCCTGTCTAGTTTTTGCCCAAGCAGAGTCACACTTCTGAAATCGATAATTATACAAATCTAAGCTTTCTGTGTACTAAGAAAGGGTTTCTTGCTTTTGTTGTGGGAAGCAGAGCATTTTGACTTAGCAATTTATACTTAGGCCTTGAATTGTACTGACTGACCTAATGGAAAATACCTTGAGATAGGATAAACATTTCAACAAAATCAGATCACCTGCTACAGACCATTGAACAATTAGTCCATTATTCTGTACTTTAAAAAATCTGGCACTGAGAAAAAATAAGTGTCGTAAAGGTACATTTAAAAGCCTGTGTGCAGCTCAAGTTCGAGAAAGGAATCCCAAGAATTCAAAATGCTATGAAGCTGCTTCACTTTTGTCATTTTAACCTGTAGGTTTGGAGGAAAGCAAGTTACTTCACAATCCATTAGCCAGTGGTTCTCTGCCTCAGTGCATTCTGCAGGTTATATGAAAGTCTCGTGGTGCCCAGAGCCCCAGACTTTACCTGACCAAGCTGCCACAGCCAAGCCATTGGTCTGGTAGGGATGGGAGAGGACTTGCTTACATGTCAAGCATTTGCGCTCTTTGGGAAGGAGACAGAAAACAACATTTGTGGAAGAATGAAGTTCTGATCAGCGAGGTACTGAAAGTGAAGAATAATGTTTAGGGGAATTTCCTCTTTTTCTGGTAAATGGATTGTTGATCCTGGATAGCTCATGAAGTATTTGAAGAGGGCGAAAACGTAAAACAGCTTTCAGCCCTGGAATGAGAGAAGGGTCAGGGCTGGAAACCTGGGGTGACTCAGAAAGGGAGGATTGGTCATGGGCCACTGGAGTTTGCAGAGGAGACACTGTCATGACCGGTAGAGACAAAGGTGGTCAGTAGCACAAACTGGGAGTGGGGATATATCTGGGAGGACTGGGACAGCCAGACCGAGATGTGGAAATGGAAGCCATATACAGGGGAGATACCTTCCTTAATAGCGTTGTGATCATTCTTTTGTCTGCATCCTCCGCAAGAGAGAAAGGATAGTGGCTAAGACCATCGAGTCCAGCGAGGCTTATGTTTTTAGAACAGAATAAATTTGTTTCTCATTTTACGGCATTGATTCCCAGTCTGACAACATGGAGTTCTCCCCTTTGTGAGCACAAATGGCTCTGAACTGGTCTTCTAGTAGGGTTTAGGATTTCTGTGTCCTGACTGAGGAGACAGCAGACCGTGACTGCCTTTGCCATTTTGTACTCCAGCCCCCGAGTTTTCTCACATCCTTCATCCATATCCCTTATTTCACCAGCAGTGTAGTGAAATTGAGAGTATGTCCGTCACAGGTGTGCAAAGCACAGATGTGCTTGCACTCTGTCAATAGAAAAATGACACCATCTGTTGGCAATGTAGAAAATGACACTGGGAAGATGGCACTGAGGGTCAGATGTTAAAGCCACCATTATAAAAAGGTCTGACTTTTGGGTCGATACTAGGTTATAAAGAATGCTAATGATTGGGAAGTCAGTCATGGTGTCTACATATTCTTCCCATTGCCTTTCATTTATCCCTTTTCAAACAGGTAAAAGGCTTGCATTTATAACTCTTGGGATGGTAGAAAAACATGCCAGAAACTGTGGCCCTGTGTGGAAGGTGACAGTAAATAAGCTAGTGTTTACGTGACATAAATTCTGCAAGTACAAGTGCATTTCTCAGCCTGCAGGGAGGTGGAGGTGCTTGTAAGGGTAAGGGAATACTTTGCCACAATAATCTAAAAATCCAATTCCCTAGGGTTCTGCAGTCCTAAGCCTTTTGTATTCGTCCCTTATTTTAGTATTCATAAGGCCCATATATGCATTAGAAAAAAAATAAAACAGTGACCCAGAATAGCAGAAAATCACGCCCATCCCTTTGACAGAGCATTTTCGGTTAATTTATGCAGACCCCTTTGCACTTCAGCTTTTTCCCCACTGGTTGCTAGGCAACCGTTTGAGTTACTGCGCATGCCTTTTTTATGATAACTGTCATTATGATTATTTTTTAATTATACAACTGAGGCCGCGGATTAAAATGGCATATTGTCACTCACGCTTTGCTACTGCTTCCTAGCATTCCCGAGCACTCCTAGAATCACCCTCTGAAATTTACATGGCAGTGATTTATGATCTTTTTTTTTTTTTTTTGGTGCTTCTGGCTTGACAAAGAAGCTAGACATGGCATCATAAGGGGAGCCAAATTTTTGTGAAAAATGACTATAGCATATATCACAAGCTGTTATTGATCTGGGTAGGCCAAATCAGATATTAGAATCTTGAACCTCAATTGTATCTTTGTTCCTTTAACCATGTCGGCTTCCAATATTAAGGGATACGAAAGCTTATATTGCTTGGCAGCCTATTTTTCAAAATTACAAAGTGCGAAGCATTGGTAACTGTTAAACCTGCTTTTGAATATGCCCACCATGAGTTTGGGGGATGGTGCAGCGCTGATCCCAGAAACATGAGGCACCTACACTCAAGGACATTTGTTCTTTTTTGCCCAAATTGCTACACACACACACACAAGTGCAGTGAGCTGAGATGCAGGGTTTCCTTGAGCAAGTGATAAAGGTGCGTGCAGCTCACGGTGTGCACGATACTCCGAGACTAAATAGATAGTAACTAGGCGCATACAAAAGCTTTTGAGTTTCCAGAGTACATTTGGAGTTATTTCTAAATATAAAATGAATTCACAGACAAAGGAGAATGAATAATGGCTGTGTGAATTTTTAACCAACACTGTTACTCATTTAAAAATGCAATTTTTGGTTCAATAGAATATCTTAAATAGCATAATAACGAGAGATTTGTCGTAAAAGAAATCCACAGAGTACTTGTCATCTGTGGCAGGGGTAGGGGCCTAATTGTGTTTCCATATGACTTGACATTAGCTGCCGTGAAACCTTCTCGAGGAGTGCTTGATCTGCTTTGTTTGTTTGTTTCACCCACCCTACAGTTCAGGGCGGCAGCTCAGTGAAGTCTTCATTCAGTTACCTTCCAGGAAAGAGTTACCAGAATACTATGAATTAATTAGGAAGCCAGTGGATTTCAAAAAAATTAAGGTAGATATTTTGTTCACTAACTATTCTTCCAGTAAATGAAGTATGAATGCATGGAGGTGGGTCGAGGTGGGGGGGCGGCGGTGGTTTTGTTGGGTACCACTGCTACAGGGCTCGCCACCAGAAAGGCAGGGCCATCTTTAGACCTCTGTGTGTTGCATGACTATTATGCTCAGAGTTTGTAGTGCGACTCAACCTGCCCGTTTCGTTTACTGTCCCAAGCTCCTTCCTTCCCGGTAGGTGCAGGGACACTGGCGGGAGGGGTTTTGAGTGAGTGGTACCCTTGGGGGTGAGCAGTCCCCTATCCTGGCAGGGCTGTGGGCTGTGAATACAAAGAGAGGATTAGGCTTTCTCAAGTACTGATTATTGCATTTTCCTCTCCCTTCCCTCCCTCTATTTTATCCACATTTTCCATCAGGAAAGAATTCGTAATCATAAGTACCGGAGCCTGGGCGACCTGGAAAAAGATGTCATGCTTCTCTGTCACAATGCTCAGACGTTCAACTTGGAGGGATCCCAGGTGTGTCTCCTGCAAAGTTTTTAACCTTCAACACAGTTTTCATGTGAAGTATTTCACTTTTATTCTGAGTCATGGCTACTTTACCCTAGCATAAGAAAAAAAAAAGTTGTATCCTCTGCTACCTTTGTGAAGAAATCAAGTCTTTGGCATTTTCAGATTACCATTGTGGCTGGGGATTTGGCTCAGTGGCATAAATGGCTGCTTGGCAAGGGCGATGTCCTGAGTTCGATCCCTGGTACCAAAAAAAGAAAAGAAAAGAAATTACCATTGTGCCATAGCTGGGTTGACTCCTGCTCCCACTTGCAGCTCCTGCTTCAAGCTTTGTCTTTTATTGGAGGAGGAATTCAGGTGAACCATTGAAGGTAACCCAGTAACCCATTTTGAAAAGCTGCCATACCACTTTTGCTTTTGGAAAAACCCCGTATTTAATATTTACCTCGATTTTTCTCACTGTAACTTTGCATCAGCAGCTGAAAGTACTGTGATTTAAAACAAAAGTTGGGCGGGGGGAATGTCTCTAATTGCTTTTAAAAATCTTTGTCGGTCCAATTGCAATTCTCTTTATGTTCTCTTCTCCATAGTTAGCAAGTCTAATAGTATATAAGTGACACCAAATTTATTAAAACAACAAGTGGGAGACTACACCTCAGTTACTCTCATCTTTTGTTGAACATCACCTTTTTCTACCTGTATTTTGACCTAATGCTCACCTGGCCAGTGAAGAATAAAGCGTCCGGTCAGTGCGGATGCCGAGTAACACCATCTCAAGCCACTATGAGATTCCTAAGCTTCTTTTCTGATCTTAATCTTTTGCCTGGATGTCAATTCCATTCGTCAAATTAAAGAACATGTGAATCCTCAGGAGGTGCCCTCAGCAGACTCCACCCTTCCAGCTTCAGAGCCACTACTAGTACTGTTAACCCAAATAAGAGGGGTTGAGAGTGAGCCTTCTGATTTAGAGACCCTCGAAAGTAAGTTGTGATGAGGCACAAGGTGGAGGGAGTAACTGGAAGAATGGGAATCCCTTTGTACATGATCATTTTAGCATGTGGAGAGTTTTTGTGTACCTTAGATCAAGATGACCTTATAAATTGATGGCGCTATCCAGAGTGAACTTGATCTCCATAGAATGCTCGCTCCAGTCACCCCAGCCCCACTTGGACACCTGTATCCCGGCTACTGCCAACCTGAACAGTCGATGTCCCCATCACACAGGTCCCACCTACAGCTGCTTCCCCCATGCACTTCTTTGAGCTTTGAGATCCTGGGTAGCTTTTTGCATCTTCACCAGATAGCAATGTCTTGCAGAACAGAGTACAATGTCATAGCCCAGGGAGTGACAATGGTGTCATCCCAGGTACATATTTTTTATTCTTGCCTTTCCACTTTCCTCATTTGTTCTCCTTTTTCACCCCTGACGGGATCCTCCTCACTTTTAAGATCCATCAACTCTGATAGATCCATCAACTGATTATCCCCCAATCTACTCTTTCTGCTGGTGTTCATAAGGGAAAAAAGAAAATGCATGCTCATCTTTACCAGAAAGCAAAATAGTCCTAGAAAGTAAGGACTGCTCTTTATCCTTTAAAGTTTTTGTTTTTGTTTTTTGGGTTTTTTTTTTTTTTTTTTTTGGTCTTTTTTGAGATAGGGTCTTGCTATGCAGTTCAGGCTGGCCTTGGGCTCACTTTGTAGCCCAGGCTGGTCTCAAACTTGCAACAATCGTTCTGCCTCAGCCTCTCAAGTGCTGGGATTACAGGAGTGCACCACCATGCCTGGCTGATTTTTACAAAAAGGTGACATGTAATTTAAGTATACAGCTCCAATGGTGTTAATTATATGCACATTGTTATGCAACAGACCACTAAGACCTTTTCATCTTACAGAACTGATACCCTGTACCTAAAGTAACTCTCCTCTCCCCTGCCCCAGCTGGTCTCCACCATTCTATTTTGTTTCTGTGAACCCAACTTTGTACTTCACACCTCATAAGTGGAGTCATTCAGTATCTTTCGGTGATGGCTTATTATTTCACTTTGTATAATGTCCTCAAGGTTTATCACATTTGTAGCTTTTGACAGGATTTTCTTCCTGTTCAGGACTGAATAATATTTCACTGGGTATATACCACATTTTGTTTAGCTATTCACCTATCTCTAGATAGTTTGGATCGCTTCTAGCACTTGCTTGTTAGGAATAATGTTTTTATGACCGTGGGTATTCAAATACATCTTCAAGACCTTGCTATAAATTATTTTAGTTACATAGCCAGAAGTAGGGTTGCTGGATCAGATTTTAAGAAGAATTATTTGTGAACTTTGTCCATACCTGCACCAGGGCTGGACTCAGGTGTGTACATAAGCTAAAAATAGGGTATTGACTGGATGTGTATTGGCTGGCACTGAGGAGCTCCTCAGTAATGGGGAATACCATTTTAAAGAGGTTCTTTTGCCATAGTATTCCTATCATACTTATTAGAATTTTTTTTTCAATGCTGGAGAATGAACCCAGAGCCTTTGTACTAAGCTACATCACAGCTCTTTTTATTTTGAGACAGGGTCTTGACAAGTTGTGGAGGTAATGCTCCAAATTGTAATCCTCCTGCCTCAGCTTCCTGAAGTATTAGAATGATTGGCACATGTTTATCACTATGCACAGCTGAAATGTGTTTTTTTTAAAACACTCTTTCATGTGGATATTTTATTCACCTGTTGCCCCCAAGTGCACATACAAACTGAAATGCCTTTGCATTTGGACTCGCTCCTATAGAAATTTACAGCCTGTATTTGTGTTCCATACTTTTTATGTAAGCAGAGGCACTCATCGTGATATTTTTAATACCACTCCTTAAAATAAAGCTAGTGCGTTGCATAAGGAAGAGCACGGTGCGACTGTGCACCCTGGGGCCTTCAGCTTTTAACAGATTCCACTTTGACTGTTTAGATCTACGAAGACTCCATCGTCTTACAGTCAGTGTTTAAGAGTGCGCGGCAGAAAATCGCCAAAGAGGAAGAAAGTGAGGAGGAAAGCAATGAGGAAGAGGAAGAGGAAGATGAAGAGGAGTCAGAGTCTGAGGGTGAGTCCAGACATCCTTGCTCCTTCCACCCGTGGAGAGGTTTGCTCAGGTGCGAAAAGACTGGACGGGGGCAGATGTGGATCCAAGTCCTTAGTCTGTTTTGTCATTGTGAACAAAATATCAAACAGAACACCTCAGGCTGCATACTGAACCCCGCTCCCCTCCCTCATCTGCAGAAATGAGGCAAATATGCAAGGAACCGGGTTCCAGCAAGCACTGTGGCCAGTGTTCCCTTTCAATGTTCTAATAGTATCAAATTAGTGTAAGCAGCACCTTTCTACTCCTTAGTACAGCGCTTCCGAAACCTATAGGGCTGGACTCTGCATTCTTAACGCGTTCCCACAGGATGCTGGTGTGGCTAAGCCAAGGCCACGCTTTGGCAATTATTTTCTTTTTCTTTTTAGACAGGGTCTCACTATATATAGTTCAGTCTGGCCTTGAGCTCACTATGTAGCCCAGGCTGGCCTCCAACTCCGCAGTGATTCCACCTCCTGCCTCAGCCTCTCTGGTGCCAGGATTATAGGCGTGCACCACAGCTTGGCAGTTATTTTCTAAAGCGATGATGCTAAAACAGAATTGGAGCAGTGTGGTCCATTTTATTCACTCTCACTCTTGGTGAGAGGTTATTCATCTTGATTTTAAAATTTTGATATTTTGTTCAGAATGTAGTTTTTAACTGTTTCAAAGAAGGTTGCCTTCAGAAGCCTGATCATGTTTTCACTCCCTATCATCCCATTAGTTATAATTGATATTTAAAATGGGGCAGACAGCCAGGCGTGGTGGCGCACGCCTTTAATCCCAGCACTCGGGAGGCTGAGGTAGGCGGAGTGTTGTGAGTTCGAGGCCGGCTTGGGCTACAACGTGAGCGCAAAGCCGGCCTGAGCTACATAGTGCGACCTTGCCTCAAAAAACCAGGGCTGGGAGTTTGGCTCAGTGGCTTAAGCGCCTGCCCTGGCAGGCGCGAGGTTGTGAGTTCAATCCCCGGTGCCACAAAAAAAAAATAAATAAATAAAATAAAATGGGGCAGACAACTTTAAATATGAAAAAAATTCCATTTTGTATAATAAAAACTTATAATTTCATTACCCAACACAGCATTACATTTTGAGAAGTTGCCTTCTAGACTTCACTTATATATGTATAATTTATAACAGAATTTTTCTATAGATGAACATTTTTAAAGCAATGAGTTTTTCTATAAGATGTACTAACATTCATTAATGAATGTGCAAAATGGATTTTAGTCTTTCAGCCAGGTTTCACTTGATCTGTTTTGGACCGTTGTTATTGCTACTATAACAAATTACCAGAAACTCAGTGGCTTAATACAACACAAGTTTATCATCTTACCCTTCTGTAGGTCACGAGTTCATCTGGGTCCTTCTGACATAAAAGCAGGATAGCAGCAGGCTGGGGGAGGTGAGGGTAGCCCATTGCCTCGCTCATTCTGGTTGTCAGCACAAGTCAGTTCTTCACACTGGTATGATTTACGTCATTACGTTGAATCCCCTGGAAAATGCCTTTGTCATGTCAGGTAACAGGTTTGGGGATTGGGACTAATATTCTGTCTGGCTTGGTAAGTAGGGCTTTATAGGAGCTGATGGGAGCATTGTAGCATCCTAGGTAGCTGGTTGGAGGGCTCACCTAGTAGTTTGGTTGATAAGCTTGCTCGTTGACAGCAGCCTGGCTGGTAGGGTTTCTGGAGGTCCAAATCCATTGGTGCACAAGTGTGACAACTTTATAGAGTCCCACATTCTGTTCATGACAATATATTTTTCCTATATGGAATTCTGTATGGCTCTCATGTCCAGAACAGGTCAACCTGTATAGATATAGAGGTAGATACTTCACTTTTTTCCCAAGCTATTTAAAAATTCCCAGTATAACTGGTTACTGGCATCAGGTTTTTAGAGCTTCTCTCCCTCCAAATAAATATCCACCCAAGTCCTACTACTTAGCACATTAAGTAGCAGATATCTGGGAATAATGGATAGAAACTTTGACTAGGAATTCTGTGTTGTGCATAAGCATTTGCCCCACTTGGGATGGGAGAAACACCCATGTTACCACTCCACTTTCATCTGTTTCTCTGGGAAATTTCATTGTTTAAATCCTTCATTAAATCCATCTGACAACGTCCTCTCTCTAAAGTTCCTGCTGGAGCTGTGACTTGCTCCATCACAATGTATGTATCCAAGTGCCTCGAGATACATCAAACATGGTATTCCAGGAAACTGGTTTGGATGAGAGACCCACATTCTCAGTGAACTTCCCTTCATGTACTGGAAGTGCCGTCTCTGGATGCCTGTCCCAGAACAAGGCCACAAAGTGGCTTTTCTTTGTTCTAGGATCCACATCTACATTTGTGCTGTAGCGCTTTGAACATTCGTCTCCCCAGCGTAGCCCTGTCAGAATGGAAACGAGCAATCTTTCTGAAGATTCCTTTGCTGGAGAACTGTAGGAAACAGGCCATGGGGATGTCACTACCCTGCCTCCCCTCCACTCTGTCAGGATAGGTTAACAAGCAGGTGTGTGGCAGCTTTAGCATTGGCAGAAAAGCTGGAGATGTCAGCAGGCATCGCCATTAAAACAAACAAAGGTTTTGACAGAAAGTGTGTGTGGATAGTATATTTCCATGAGTGGGTCTAATTCGATAAAGTTTTGTGCCTGGTTTTGTCACTTGTGGGATGAGGTTTTTGTCTTTTGTAGCACTGGTAACTAGCAGAAGCCATTAAAAGCCACTGGTTATTTTATTTTTCAAGATTTTCATTTGGTATTATGGAGAATTGTTTAAACACATCGTAGCGTGTCTCAAGATGGAATTAGGCAAGAACGCATGAGCTGATACATAGAAGTGTCCCACATATAATAAAAAAGGTGTGAACACCCCTTTGTGATAACTATGTGAAACATTCAAATGGTGCATATATACATATTTACATTGTTTATAGGGCCTATAAATGTATACACAGAAAAATGGCTGTAAGTACAGATGTAGACATTTTTCTAGAAAGAACAGTAAGGAGAGACACGTGGGAGAAAAGGAAGCTTTCAAAGGCAGTTCTACTTTCCATTTTGTGTCTTTGCCATTAGAAACATTCAACTATTTCTATTTATTTATTTTATTAATACTGAAGATTGAACCCAAAGCCTTTACACTGAGCTACATCTTTTTTATTATTATTGTTTTATTTATTTATTATTTTTTTATTTTGAGGCAGAGTTTCACTAAGTTACCCAGGCTGAGCTCAACCTTAGATCTTGTGGAGTGCTGGAATTATGGGCCTGACTTTGGGTTTTATTTTTAAGTCATCTAGACCAGTGATGGCGAACCTTTTAGAGACTGAGAGCCCAAACTGCCACTCACAACCAACCCACTTATCACAAAGCGCCAACACTGCCGTTAAACCTGAAAGCTGATGTTCAGCTGCTGGCGCCACATGGGGGACTCAGCTTGTGTGCCCGCTGCGGCGTGCATGCCATCAGTTTGCCACAGCTGCTCTCGAGTTCCCTAAACAGTAAAAATTTCCATCAGATAAATGCTGTCCCCGTCAGCCGTGAGGAGACAGGAGAAGGACTCGGGCTCGGTGAGATCTCTTTTCCTTTCCTTTTGCTGCCTATTTCATGTGACTCCGTAATTCATCTTCTGGACAGGGAACAGTTTGCCTGGGAAACGGGGTGCTACCTACACAGGACAACAAGAAGAGGCACTCTGGGTCCTTTGGTTTGTTTCCTCTAGGTTGAATCATTTTACTTCCGTACAAGACTCACTAGTCAGTGTCTGTTTGGTGTCTGTTGTAGCAAAATCTGTTAAGGTGAAAATCAAGCTCAATAAGAGAGATGAGAAAGGCCGGGACAAAGGAAAAGGCAAGAAAAGACCAAATCGAGGAAAAGCAAAGCCGGTAGTGAGCGATTTTGACAGCGACGAAGAACAGGATGAAAACGTAAGTGTTGGTCTATGACCCTCTCTGTGTCCTTACTTTTTTTTCCCACCCAGGACTGAGGACAGAATGAAAGCGTGCGAGTTTTCATACTAAGGATGTGGACAGAGCTCCCTGGTTTAGAACAGGGGTGGCATAGCAAGCTGTTTGTGTGATTGAAAGCTCTAAAAGTTTTGCCATTATTGATTTAGAACAAATGTGGAACTTCGTGTACTGCTTTTTAGATACTCTTTAAAAATGAAAAGCTGCTAAATTTCCTCTCCCTTCCATTTTTATTTTGCAGTACCGGGGCTTGAACTCACAACCTCGCGCCTGTCAAACAGGCAGTTAAGCCACTGAGCCAAATTCCTGGCCCTATTATTTTTGAGACAGGGTTGCACTATGTAGTTCAGGCAGGCCTTGCTCACACTGTAGCCCAAGCCGGCCCCGAACTCAGAAGGCTTCTCCTACCTCAGCCTCCCGAGTGCTGGGATTAAAGGCGTGTGCCACCACGCCCGGCTTCCCTTCCCATTTTTAAAAATCTTCCCACGCATTGACTTGCTGCAAATAGAGTTTTCTTCCTTCACGGCCAATTAATATTTCATAACCATCACACCCAGCATAGTACCACGGTACCTAGTATATAGCAGATTAGAAGAAAGAATACACAAAAACGTTGTGGTGTTATAGCCTGGAGTTTGTGTGGTTACCTATCGTGCCATACTATGAAATACCTAGCAGTGTTGTTTTTAATATTTGGCAAATTCAAGGAGCATTTATTAAACTAGGTCCTAAAATAGGTATCTTCCTGTGCAGTACATGTTTAATGCTTATATTCTCATTGTGGGGTAGATATCTGTACTACGTATCATCGTATTACAGAAAACACTACTTGGGTTACTTGCTTTGCGCCAAGTCACAGAGCCAGTGCATAACCAGGGCTGCAGGCAGATTACATACTAAAGTACCTTCCATTTCATTCACTTTCTAGAAGAGCTCTAGAAGAGCTTGGGTTCCTTGCCACCTACCCTTCACACATTTTTCTTTCTGGAAAGGTAACTGTGCATTTTAGTATATACGCTAATTTGCTCTTTGAACACAGTTTTGTTCTGGTCTGGTTGAAAAATTTCAGAATAACTTTTGCACCCCAGCCTACACTTTGACATAAGTGTTTACCTGTGTATTTACAGTGCTGTTTTCCATAACTTAGAGCAAGCAGCAGACATCACTGCAGTGTATTTTGCTTTTCCCTTGAATTTTCTAAAATTTACCTAAAAATAGAAAGTATTAGCCATCAAGGTGTGACTTGGCATTTTCTAGTTAGGAACACGCCTTCTCATTTTAGAGGCTGGCCACCCCTTTAAGCATCTTTCGGTCTTCCCTCAGAGATTTAGTGTTCAGAATTCCCAAGTATCATTTCTTTTCTGGTTTGCCTCATGATGGTTTATTTTGCCTCATTTTTTACATATATTTCGTATTACTTTTTTATTTATAGGAACAGTCAGAAGCAAGTGGGACTGATGATGAGTGACCCTGTGGAACTGAATACTTTGCTCCCCTCTCTCATTTCTACCCAGTGAGTTCAGTTCACTTGTCATTTGGGCACTGGGTTCTTTCTGTGTCCTCCTCATCATCATCTTATAAACTAGCTTTAGAATAGTGCCAGACAAACATATGATATCATGGTGTAAAAAACAAAGATTTGTAACATATTGTGACCAAATGGGCCTCAAAGATTCAAAGATTAAAACAAACAAAAGCTTTTGATGGAAAATGTGGGTGGATAGTATATTTCTATGGGTGGGTCTAATTTGGTAAAGGTTTGTGCCTGGTTTTATCACCTGTTTGGATGAGATTTTTGTCTTTTGTAGCACTGGTAACCAGGAGAAGCCATTCAAAGCCACTGGTTATTTTATTTTTCATCAGGCAATTTTTCGAGATTTTTATTTGTTCGGTATTATTTTTTTTACACTGTGGTACATATAAGCAACTTTAATAGGTGATAAATGTACAGTAGTTAGATTTCACCTACATATACATTTTTCCACTTTATGCTCTATGATCTGAAAAATGCTTTTTAAATTGTGTAAGATTTTTGTCTACTGTAAACATTGCTTTTTTTTTTTGCTCCTGGTTTAAAAGAAGTTTTGTTGAAAACGCTATTGAATACTGCGATCTATATAGTGTACTGGATGGCTTCTTTTGTCCACCTGATTTCCTATGTTACCAATGTGTATTGTCTCCTTCTCCCTAAAGTGTACTTAATCTTTGCTTTCTTTGCACAATGTCTTTGGTTGCAAGTCATAAGCCTGAGGCAAATAAAATTCCAGTAATTTCGAAGAATGTGGTGTTGGTGCTTTCCTAATAAACATAATTTTGCTCCACTAATGTTGCCTCTTGGTTTTGAGTCCTAGGAGATTAAAACCTTTTTGTCTCCTTCAGAGAGCTGGGAAGA
Source organism: Dasyprocta punctata (assembly GCA_004363535.1). Taxonomy (NCBI): domain Eukaryota; kingdom Metazoa; phylum Chordata; class Mammalia; order Rodentia; family Dasyproctidae; genus Dasyprocta; species Dasyprocta punctata. Next base: position 70,962 of record RJWM01002491.1, on the reverse strand, counting down.
GTCTAGCTGTAGAACATGTGGAACTGATTGAGAGACCCAATCTCCTGGAATGATCTAGGTGTGTCACAAGAGAAGAGATTATTACTTTCTTGACTGTGAACTATTAAATAGTAAGAGAGATGCTGCCAGGGACCAAGCTACACTAAATCCCTTTTCAGCCTTGTCCCATGGCTTAAATTCTGTTGATTAGCCAGAAAGCCTATAAAGCTGTTTTATTCTCCACTCCCCACCCTTTTAGTAAGCAGTTGGAAAATAAGTTGCAGTCATCACACTTCACCCCTAATACTTTAGCACAAATAGGGAGAGAAAAGGGATTAAAACAAAGATGCGTTATGTACATATACCAGCTCCCCACAAGGAGTCTAATCATTATTTACTGCAAACCAGTACTAATAAAAATTAAAAATCGAGAAAAAATAGGCCAACAACTAGTTCTGTAACAATGCTAAAAATAATTAGCAATAGTTTCCTAGTATCTAATATGCAAACCCATCATTCTATTTTCCCACTTGTCATAAAATTGTCTTATATTTGGCATTATGATCTTATCAAGATACATACTTTGCATTTGATTATCATGTTCCATTCAGTATGTTTTTGTTTCTGAGACAGGGTCTTACTGTGTAGAACTCAATATGTAACCCAGGCCAGCCCTGATCTCACAGCAATCCTCCTGCCTCAGCCTCCTGAGTGCTGGAATTACAGATGTGTGCCAACATGCTGGGCTCAGTAATATTTTTAAAATTCTCACAAAACCAGCCCAAATTGGTACATCCTTTCCTAAGAAATTGATGGTGATAGTATCAAAACATGAATTTTCTTTCATTAACTAACCCTTCTTAGAGTCTTCAAAAGCAATCTCTGGAATCCTTGGGTTCATAGCAGATGAAATTGCCAACATTACATGCTATTTTGAATTTCAAAGTAAGTTGGACTCTCACAGAGGGTATTGCTCCTCAGAAACTTCTTTGTACCCTAAATGTCAACTCTCATGTCTCAATTTCCAGTTCTTAGCATTACAGTATTGAGTTTTCCTTCTTAATTTGTTTGTAGAATTTACTGATTGCAATGCAAAGCATAAATATATCAGGTTTTCTTGCTGAGATAATTTAGTACTAATTTTTTAAAAAATTGCCTTTTTTCTCTTGCTGCTATTCTATATTTTCTCTATTTTGTGTGGCTTTTATAATCGCCTCTTGGTGTGAGAGGCGCTACTATTTTAAAGCCATCAAACCCATTGTCTTTGTGGTTCAAGATTTCTGTTGTGTGAGAATGTTCTGTAATTTTGCTGTGACTGACTGCTTTGCTGTTCTCCTTGACGGGTGGAAATGAGTGTCACCCTCCACACCCCCAGCACATGAATCATCCCTTTGTCTAGCAGATCCACGCTGTAGACACTACCCACCTGTTAATCACTTAGCAGCCCTCTGTTATCAGATCAACTGTTGTGTTACAATGCTTCTGCTCAAGTAAGTTCAACAGTAGCCTAACTCTGCATCCCAACGTCTACATCTTTCATTTCACTTGACTCATCAGGCCTTGTATCGTATTATCACAAGTTAAAAAAATGAGCCTTGAGCATGCCGTGCTGGTACCTGAGGAAAGCGTGGAGGCTAAACACTTTCAGCAAACCCTTGGTGCTGTCAGTGGCTGGGGCAAATGTGAATTTGGTTACCGTGTGTGCTCACAGCTGCCCCCTACTGACGGGATGGATCAAAGCAGCAGTGACATCCAGCAGAACCACAGTTGTCACAGTGGTGAGGTGGCAGCAGAGCGAGTTGTGGGCCAGCCTGGGCATGCACATCAACCTGCTTAATGCATCCTGGCAGTCAGCTTATTCAGACCGTTGCTGAGTCCATCAGAAAGCCTAGTTATCTCCAGGGACTGTGGTTTACTAAGAAAAAGAGGAGGAATCTACAAGTATCTGGCTAGATAGTAGGCCCTTTAAGTACATTATTATAATTAGTTCCAAAAGCCATGTAAAGAAGACAGTTCTTGTTTCCTTTTGTAAATAAGAATAACACATACTAGAGGCTGCGTTGCTGTGCCCTGTGCACTGACGCTAGATGTGTTTAACTCCAAACCCACATTTCTTGTAGCTGCCCCACGCCCCCAGGGGCTGGACCTGGAATTGATTTTGATGATAAACCTGGAAGCCTGTAACCCTAGCGCTTACTAACACAGCTGAGCTTGCTACAAAACTAAGTCATAGCCCAGTCTCTTGTTGCTGTGACTGAGAATGGAATTTACTACTGAGACCCAACTTTCTTGGTTTGGGTCTTGCTGCCCCGGCTGTTTCTCCACAGGTTTTCCACAAGGGACAGGACCTCGCCCCTTAAGCCCAAGCTGCAGCCAGATCCTAAAGGTTGCTGGCACCCAGCTAAGATGGATGCCACTTCTGCCACGAGCCACCTATCATATGGAAGCCAACCATAAATACAGAGACTAAGTTTGCATTTGCCCCACTACTGATAGCACTGAATATTTGCTGAGAAAACGTCTGTAAACCCTGTGATATCTGCAGGCCCATAAAAGAGTACACTTAGAATGCCATCACAGTAGTCCCCCTCCTTTCCATGCTATTTTAACATTCAGTGGTTTCAGTTATCCTGGGTCAAATGTGGTCTAAAATATTAAATGGAAAATTTCAGAAGTGACTCTCACAAATTTCATATGGTTCTGAATAGAGCGGTAGTGATATGATCCTGTACTAACTATCCCACTCCATCCTTCCCAGCACAAGACTCAGTCCTTCCTTCAGTGTTGTCTTGCTACATACAGTACACTACCTACCCATCAGTCACTACGTAGCTTTCTGTATTGTCAAATCAGCTGTCATAGTACTGCAGTGGTTATGTTTAAGTTCAGTAATACCTGACTTCCCCATCACAATGTCTACATCATTTCACTGTATCTTACATAGTTATTGTATTATCACACAATAAAATCACAAGGACAAGTACAATACAATAAAATTATTTTGAGACTCCACATTCATGTTACTACAGTTTTGAAATTAACCAACTCCTAAAGAGAAAGGTTTATTTTGACTCACGGTTTTAGAGTTTCCAATCCATAATGAGTTGGCCCCGTTGCTTTGGATGAGGCATCATGTCAGGGGGGAAATACACGGCAGAGCAAAGCCACTCACTTCATGGCCAAAAAAGAGAGGGAGAGTAAGGAGCCAGCATCCCACACTTCCTCACAGGGACATGCTCCCAGCGATCTGAGTATCTCCCACTAGGCCCTAGTTCTTAAAGACTTAACCACCTCCGTGTGACACGCACCACCTCCCTGTAACACCTTCTGGGCTAGCAAGTCTTCAATACATGCACCTTTGAGGGACTTCAAAATCCATGCTATTGCAGTCATATTGTTATAATTATTTTATCATTTTTGTCAATCCATTACTATGCCTGCGAGATCCAGTATATTTGGAATGGTGTGGCCATAGACTATTATTTCATAATTATGTTTTTTCCTGTATATACAGGGCTAGGTACAACTCACACTTGCATGCCCACTGGAGGTCTTAGAGTGTATCCCTGGGGATAAGGGGGCACTACTGTAGCTTCAAACCAAATCCTCAGTTTCTACATCAAGGCAGTCTGGCAGTCCTAGCACTTCCCATGTTGAAATTCTGAAGCCTCCACCAGCCTTACCTTTAGAATAGACCCCGACTCCCTCTCCCCCAGGCCCACCTCTGGGTCACATCAGCCCCTCAGCTCTAGTTTCAGTCTCTTCTGTGTACCTGCTTGGCAATGCAGCATGTCTAGCTCTGCCTGAGGTAAAGCCTGTGCTCAAATCTCAAGTAACATGGTCCTAAATGAGATGATTCTCACAGGTCTGGCCTTTAGAATGAGATATTCTAAACATTGACCTCTTGGTTTTCATTTAAGGTGTTATTGTACAGCCTACTAGAAACAAATACAGGCATGACTCTCCTAAGAGGGTGCTTTCTGAGAAATATGTTGTTGGGCAATTTCATAGATAATGTGAACAACATATAATGTACTTAAACAAATTAAGATGATTACATGATTTTTGTTTTGTTTTGTTTTGTTTTGTTTTTTTTTGAGACAGAGTTTAGTCACTAAATTGCCCAGGTTGAGCTTGAACTTGCAGTCCTCCAGTTGGCCCAATATAATTGAAGTTACTGCTACTATATATGTAGCCTGAAACATACATAGTATGCATGACTATTCATTGCAGCAGGGAAGTAAAGGTATTTAAAGACTTCTTTCCTTTCTAAAGCTGTTTATTTACCTTTAAAGTATAATTTTTCAGATGAGAGCTTGAGCCATGGCCCTGACCTAGAAATCAATTATGTAGGTTATTCTAGACTTTGGCATGGACTTAGAGTATCAGTCTCTCCTAGAAAAAGTGAAGAATGAGTTGTTCTATAATTCTAAGCACTACAGTTGATATGAACCTTTATATTACCTAAGATTTTTATCATACTAGAAAAAGATGAGTTGTAAGAAACCAAAATTATAAATAAAGAACAAAATAAGAGGCAATAGGCAGTAGGGAGAGAGATCTTTCTCAAAGGGAAGAGGATGAAGAGAAGCAGGGGAGGGAAGGGGGATGAAAAAGGAATTCAGATGTGTTATGTCCATGAACCAGCTCCACACAAGGCATGTAAACGTCATGTACTTCGAGTGCGTACTGCTATACATTCATACATACATACATACAAACAAAAAGGTTCACAAAATTAAGGAATAGCCGGAAGAGGCTTCTAAGGGTCCTTCAAGCATTGATGGCTTCAAAATTGGTGTTTCTCAAAGTGTGATCCTTCCACTAGCAAGATCAGCCATCACTTGAAAATTTTTGAAATAGAAACTCCTGCTCCCTTATCTCGAGACCCACTGAATCAGAATGTCTAAGGGTGGGGCCCCGCAATCTGACAGCCCTCCAGGTAATGCTGATGTATGCTCAAGTGTGAGAATGACTGCTCTAAGTCTGTCAGGTTCTTAATAGTCTCCATTACTCCATTCCTGGAAAACAATACAAAACTGCATTGGTCTTGATTTCAATCTCTGCTGCACACAGGAACACAGAACACACAGTTATCATTCTAGAAAAAAGAAAAATGGGAATAACTGAAAAGGCTGAATATTCTTTTCTGTCTCTGAAAGATCTCTTCTGTCATACATGTTCCAGGACAGCAATCTTCATCGATCCCTGTCTTAAACTTTATTCACAGTATGGTATTGTACAGGTGGACAGTACTACGAGTGTGGGAGATATTTGAGTGGCTCCCCTTGAATGCAGATCAATTGCTGCAACTTTGATTATATTGAGACTTATTTCCTTATATTGATATATATAGAGCTGACTATGGTGTTTCCTTCTCTCTTCAATTGGCTCTAAGCGTTGCAAATAAAGCTAGCCAGGTACTGGTATGTAATCTCTAAAGCCATCAGACAGTGTCCTGTTTCCTCCCATAGTGATCTCTGAAAAATACATAGGCACAGCAGGATGGCAGAGCCAGTGAGCTCCAGGAATGTCGGCTGGGTATGAGCCTCAAGAAAGAGGCTGTGAGTTCCCAGGGCATCAAGTTTGCATATCAGAAACTGAAGCAGCAGCCTCCTAAAACAATTCAGTTGCTACCTGGATTGGGTTATGCAAATTGATCCCTCTGCATATCTTTATCTCTGCATTTTGCAGAGTTGCCTTTTTCACTACCTTGCCAGCCAGCTCAAGTGACTCACGTAGTTCCCGCCATCCTCACTGTCACTCATTCTCCAGTCACCCCCTTTCTTCACAAGATAAATTCTGGGAGAGGCCTAGGATCAAAGCCTTTGTCCACGCATCCTCTCGAGGAATGGACTCAGGACCCCTTGACTGCCCTTAACTTTGAATATGTCTCAGTGTCTTTACTCTCACCGTGGGTTGCATTGGAAGTGGCAGATTGGAATTGCCGGGATTCCAATAACGTCTCAGTGGAGTTGTAAATATAACTTCTTGGATTTTGAGAGGAAGACTAGAGAAAGGATTACAGTACTTGGATTACCATACTCAATATTTGGGATTACAATAACAGAACTGCCTGATCAGACTAGAGAACACAGTTTCCGTCTTCAGATATATTGTCATATAGCATATGAATCTGAGGATCAGGATTTGGTTTACCTGAGGACGAGTAAGACAAGGTGACAGGGCACCAAGTGAGAAACTACAGCCCATAGGCTTAAGTGGCTTGACCATGGTACAGGTGAGCTGTGTCAGTACTGGGTATGGCTGAGGACCCTGAGCTTAACGGAGGACAGAGGTGATGACTGAGCTACTCTTTATGCAAGCAAGCGTTTGTGTTCTACATCACTTTTAGGAAAGATTTTTCAGGGCAGTTTTCTAAGTTGTATAATGCCAGGCCACGAAGTCAGGGAAGCCTGTTTCTTGTTTATAAACACCGCTTTTTGTCAGGCACAAGAAAGTGTTTCCATCCACTGTGAACTCCCGAGTAGTTGTGAAGCAAGGCCCACTGTGGGATTATAAACCTCAAAGAGAACACCCTCGGAGTCCCTCAAGCAAATCTATTTAATTTTCTTACACAATTTTTAATTAAATTCCTTCTTGGATTATGCAGTGGACATCTGTCTACTATAGCCAATGAAACAAAACAAACATTAATTTAAAATTCACCTCCCACCCAGCAGTATGTTTTAGCAGCATGATGTGGTTACTTTCTGTGTGTTTCTTCTTGGTCACAGAAACATACAAGCATATTTGCTGTAAAGTGCCAGCTTACCGGTATGAGCTGCTAAAAGAAGGGAATGTATTGCTCATTGATAGTTTCTTTGAGGGACAATTTCAAGGTTGAATTGTACTAAAATTTGGTTTATTGTGTGTCAGTGTTGGATTTGATTAGGATTTAGAACAGGTCACCATACGGATTAGAATTGGTGCAAATGACAAAGTAAGAGATGCCGCTTTTTACTGAAGTCGATGTGTCTTTAACAAAGCTTCTATAATGAACTATAATGATTTGACAAGAGTCTCCTGGAATGCTAAATTTGTGCTAATGAAGACAGAGGGAACTGAAGTCATTTTAATGTCACCAGTAAGCTGTGGGGGGGGGGGTAGAAGTCTCCAGTTCTTAGCTGCACTTTAAGAATATTTCAAGGATTTTTCCAAGTATACTATTCTATTTTAAAGTACTAGATATTCTTCTTGGTAACTTGCCTTTCTCACTTGATGACACATTGTCTTTTCCTCTAAGTCAAAGGACAGGGAAAAAGCTTGTTCTTGTTTTCCTAACACAAAGAAAGTTAGTTTTTTCTTCTTATTAGAAAATAAATGTATGCACATTGTGGAAAAGGTGGAAGGTGGCCTGGTAGGGTGTAGTCTGAGTGTTCCCACCAAGAGCTATCTATAAAGGGTTGGCCCAGGGTGACTCCACTGGAAGGCACAAGAAGCTTCAGGAGCTGGGCCCTGTGGAGGTCCTTAGGTCATTGTGAGTGTGCCTCTAAATAGTGCCATAGAACTCAGCTGTTTCTTTCTTGCACTTATGGTGTGAACACATGCCCCTCAGAGGTTGGCATAAGCTCCTGCCACCAGCATGCATGGCCTCCTCAGCGGGGCCCTCTGACTTTGAACCTCCACCACCATGAGATAAATAAACCTCTCTTCACTTCTAAGTAGCCTGTCCCAGTTACTTCATTGTAGTAAGGCAAGGATGACTGATCCAAAGATAAAAATATGAAGAAAGATATCACTCATAATGTTGCCACTTAGACAGTACAGGGACTTTCAACTCGTACAGCATGTAAGACACTGGAAAGTTCTTTTCCCTTCAAAAAAAAGAAAAAAGAAAAAAGAAAAGAAAAAATAGGAGAGACTAAAAAATCAGCAAATTTTCTTAGATCTAACAAAGAACTGTGGTTTTAGGGTAAATCACTGTCCCCAAAACTGAAGAAACAGACGAACAGATACCAAGAAGCAACAGCCCAGAAGGAGAAAATTCACAGTAGGTGGTATGTGGGTGGGTGAACCTAATCTGAAGTTAAGGAATTGCTGAAGACTTAATGTGGAACATTTGAAAAAACTGGAAACTCCAACAAAGACCTGAAATAGATCACTTTCAAGGTGAAGGGAGTAAATAATCTCTTTAAATACAAAGTACTTTGTCCTTAACAAGGCCTGCCATTAAGAGAAAGTATTTTAGCAAAACCTAACCCACCTAGGTTTTTACTGGAGTTCAATAAACCTGACAAAAAGAAAATGCCCAGTTGTAGTGGGCTCTAGCCTTTCTGTCTCTCCTGGAAATGTGGAGGGAGGGACAAAAGATCAAGTGAGAAGCATCTGTGCACTTACAGAGATCATAGCCCAAAGACACGGTCTCAACTGAAAGACCGAGATCTAATCAGGACCATAGAATGCTTTTCCTTCCTGAGTTTCTGTATAGTAACAGGACTGTACATCCAGAATGTTGTTTCAGAGGTCTCTAGAGAAACCCATAGACAACAAAGGGAGATGAAAATAAGAATACCAAACCAAAGGTGACTTTCTGACACCTATAGTTATTTAATAGTTATTTAATACATAACCCCTAGCCAGATAAACATACAATCACACTAATGCCTGTTTTCCTCAGTTCTTTTCACTCTATCGTATCTAGCTTTCACCAAAAAATTACAAGGTACACAAATATACCAAACACAAACAAGAAAACCAAAACACACACACACACACACTTTTTGAAAAGACAGTAAGTATCAGAACCATATTTACATGTGGAGGAGATGGAATTACAATTACTAGATGAGATTAAAAGCAGCCATGTTAACGTGCTAAGGGCTCTAATAGGTAAAGTGGGCAACAGGAAAGAACAGATGGGAACTGGCACAGGTATAAAGGTGTAATAAATGCATAGAGAGTAACAGAAGGAGCAGAGAGAAAAAGTACTTGATGCAATAATGAGAATGTTCCAAAACTGATGAATGACACCAAATCACAGACCCAGGAAACTCAGACAATGCCAAACAAGGATATATATATAATTTAAAAACTAAAATAAAAATTTTCACCTAGGAATATCATATTCGAACTGAAGAAAATCAAAGAAAGGGAAAAAATTGCAAAATAAGCCAGAGTGAAAAGATCATGTTGTGCCTCTAGAGGAACAAGGGTAAGAATCACATTGGACTTCTCTTCTGAAATCAAGCAAGCAAAAAGAAAGTGGAGTAAAATATTTAATGTTAAAAGAATCACTTACCTAGAATTCTGTACTTAGAGGAAGTATTCAATTGTGAAAGAAATATTTTCTTAGACAAAAGTAATTAAGGAACTTTTTTCACTAGTAGACCTGCTTGCAAATGTTAAAAATTCTTTGGAGAAAAGACAGATGATAAAAGCCAGAGGTTCAAATACACATAAAGGAAGGTTCCCAAGACTGTCTTCAGTTCCAGTGTAATTCCTATCAAAATATCAATGATATTCTTCACAAATATTTTTTAAAAAGTCTTTAAATTTATATGAAATCACAAAAGAATACTCAGAGGAATCTTGAAAAAAGATCAAAGGTGGAGGTAATAAAATACCTGACTTCACAATATACGTACTACAAAACTAAGACAGCATGGCACTGGATAAAATCGGTCCCATAGACCAATGAAATAAAATAGCTCTGAAATAATTACATACACAGCCAAAGGATTATAGTGAAAGATGCCAAACACACCTTAAGGAAAGGACAGTGTGTTCCGTAAATAGTGTTCTGAAAATGACATCTGCATGCAGAATGAAATTGGACCCCTGTTTTCCACCTATACAAAAATCAACTCGGGACTTCCCAGAAAACAGTAGAGTGGTAAACATCAACCACTCACCCTCTGAGATTCAGAGTGCAGACAATGGAAAATAATAATGTGAAGAAGGAAAAATAAGCGGGTAATAGACCCCCAGAAACCAGGAATTGTGTGACAGGGAAATTAAAACCTACCAAGAAACTGAAGAGACAGAACACAATGCAGAGAAAAGAAGGAACAGTCTGCACTTTCCTTCCTGTGGGTTGTGAGAAACAAAGACTGGCTCTACAGAGACAAAGTGAAAGTGGGGGACTCCACAGGGCTTCAGGGAGAAACTCGGTGGTGGAATGGAAAGGCAGGTGCTGTGACCTGGGACAGCTGGTGAGTGACTGACTACAGCCAAGCACCCACCATACATACCCCTTGGAAAGAGTGCTTCCTTGGGAGCCACTCCAGGAAGCAGTGGACCATTTGAGCCTAGGATTCAGAGCAGCTGTGGGATGACTTCAATTCAGGGCACCCAGCATTATGTTCCCACAGTGACTAGGGAAGAGACAACCACAGGAGACAGCCATGATCATAGAGTCCCAGTATGCACTGTTTTTAGTTTTGATTTGTTTTGGCTTTGCCTTTTTCTTCTTTCTTCCTCACCAATTTATTGGGACTTGGGAAGTTTTCCTTTGTCATTCTTCCTTGTTTCTATTTTTTTCTTTTTCTCCTGTTTTCTCTTTTAATTTTTCTCCTTTAAATTTTTGTCATATTTTTACCCTTTAAATAATTTCTTTCTTTGTTCTCCCCCTTTTAATCTTTTATTTCTCATTGTTTTTTCTCTTACTTTTACCTAATTCTATAAACATCCTTCTACTTGCCCCCAATAAGATCCTTTGTACCACTTCTCTGTCCTCCTTATATCATAGAATTTAAGGTTTCAAAATGTTCCTCTTACATTCCCCCAGTCTGAAACCTTTTAATAGCAAAACTGTAAAGTTTCATTAATCTTTTGACAGTTAATTCTGTAAAATTACTGTTGGATTCTTTTCTGTCACTAGTGGAGATGTATTTGTCACACGTGCATTTATGCTGTAAGTCAATACCTGGATTGTTTTAACATTTCTGCCATAATTTTGGATTTCTTCTCTAGGATTAAGGGAGGTTAATAATTGGTTTGTTTGGTATGCTAATAGCCAGTTTGTCTTAGACAATAATACTGTAGCTGATTCACTTACCATTAGCAGCATCTCATAATTGTCACTATTTCTGTCTAAACCAGCATTCAGATAACCTTCCTGACATTAATAGTACTAGAGTACATGTCTAGAGAAATTTGGTTGTTGAGCTAATTACACTGCATCTTCTCCTCCCAAATTAACCTAGGTAGTCAGATCTTGGGGCTGTGGTGAAGAATCATAGTTAGCCACATCCAAAGTGCATCACTGAAAAACAGCTAAAGAGATCTTTATACTAGCAACAAAGTCTTTAGACTATAAATATCCATGAACCTCAGCATAAAACAAAATAACAGACACATGATAAGACAAGGTAATAAAATGCTGCCCCAAACTCTCAACTCCCTCCAAAGCCAATCCAAGAAATACCAAGGGACAGAATAGCATAAACCACACTCCTGAACTAATCAAAAGGGTAACAGAGGAGGATAGGAACAGATAAAAGGTGTACTCTGCAGGATCAGAGAGGATAAAACTAAACAGATAGATGTCTGTTACTTTTCACTCGTTGCCAAGACAAAATACCTGATGCCCAAAATTAGGGAAGGAAAGGTTTATTTCTTACAGTTTCTCAGGAGTTTCAGTCCGTACTCAGTTGGTTACAAGGAAGTGTGGCGTGGCCACCATTCATGGTGGCCACCAAAACAGCAAGGCACACTGCGAGAGAGAGGTGGAGGGAGGGAGATAGGGGAAGAGCATGAGAGGGGAAGACTCACCTCCTTTACACTGTATCTCAGCTCCATCCCTGGGTGGGTGCAACACTCACATCACCAATCCCGGTGCTAGACAACAAACTGTTCACAAGCGCCAGACTCAGCCCGGTCAAAAGTATGAGGACTTAGGGGTACATAGTATCACCCAATACAGTAGAACTAATAACCAAAAAGATAGGAACTTTCAGAAGACACTAATAAAAAGCCAGATGAACTAAACAAAATGATACAAAACATTGATGATCAGCTTACTAAAGAAGAGTCCATGAAAAAAAATTTCAATCAGAAATGTGAGAAATTAAAAATCATATTAAAAGTATGAGCAGCAGAATCAAACAGTGTGAGAATGGAATTTCAGAACTAGAAGACAAGAATGCCTTCAAAGACCAACTACTGAAAGATACCTTAAAAACAACTGGAGAACTTAAAAAACATGGCTCCAATATCTGCTAGGTGGTGCAATTCGGGCTAAGAATAATTGGAGTAAGTGAAAATCAGAAGACAGCAGAAATGGAATAAAAAACTTGTTCACAGAAATTATGGTAGAAAAATGCCTGATCATAGGGAAAGAAATACACATACAGATAATTGGGGCATATAGAACCCCAAAGAGCCATGACCAAAAGAGAACCTCTCTGCAGCATTTATACTCCATTATACTGCATTTATAAATCCATCGGGGGGGGGGGGGGGAATTTAAAAACTGCTAGAGAAAGACAACAAATCACATACAAAGGTAAACCCATTGGAAAACAGCAAGCTTCTCTACACAAACCTCAAAAGCCAGCTTTAAAGGCTAGGAGAAAAGTGTTTCAAGCGATAAAAGGTAACTTCCAACCCCTACTTATGTACCTGAAAAACTTACCCTCAAAACTGGTAGAGAAACTAGGTATTTCCATGAAAAGGAGCACCTCTAGGAATTCATGACCACCATTACAACACTTTTCAAGGACAGCCTAGAAAAAGACAATGAAACCAACAATGCCAATAAGTCAAAAAGAAAAAAGAATGAATACATCTAGTAGGATGAGTAGCCAACCAGAAGGAAGGAAGGAAGGAAGGAAGGAAAGAAAGAAAGGAAGGAAGGAAGAAGGGAGGGAGGGAAGGAGGGAGGAAGGGTGGGCAAGGAGTCAGGTGACCAAAGAAAAATGCAAGGACAGAAATAAATCATTACCTCTCAATAATAACTCTCAATTCCCCAATAAAAAGACATAGATTGACAAAATGATTCAACAAACAAAACCCGATTATATGCACCATATAAGAAATGTCTAATTCAAAAACAGACACATATTAAAAGTCAAAGGATACAAACCAATATTCAGTGTAATGGGAACCCAGAAAACAACAGGAGTCACTATCCTAATTTCAGACACAGTAAATTTCAAGCCAAAATTTATCAGAAGAGACGTTATTACACATTGGTTAAGGAAACAATTCAACAGCAAGAGATACGTAATTAGAAATGTATACACCAAATACTGGCATACTCAATTTCATTAAACACAGTAGGGACATGATGAATCAGATAAACACCAATACAATTGTAATGGGTGACCTCAAAACCCCACTATCACAAATGGATAGACCAACTAGACAAAAAAAAAAAAAAAATCAACAAATATTGCAGTTGAGCCAAACCTTCAAATAAATGGACTTATTAGATATCTACAGAGTGTTCCATCCAATAACAGCAGCATGTGGGACTTTCTCAGCAGCACATAGGACTGTCTCCAAGATAAAGCATGTACTAGCCCAGAAAGAATGCTTAGGTAAGTGCAAAAAAATTGAAATTATCCCATGCATATTATCAGATCAAACTGCAATGACACCACAGAAGTTGTGCAAACACATGAAAAATAAAAACCTTCTTGAATAATTAATGAACCACACAAGAAATTAAAGAAGAAAATAGTTTCTACAATCAAATAATACCTTATGACATACTGAAACGTATGGAACACAAAACAATTCTAAGGGAAGTTTATACCAATCCTGTTTCATGTAGTTCTTGAAACATTAGCCTGAGCAATTAGATGAGGTAAAGAAATAAAAGGGATAAAGATAGGAAAGCAAAGTTGAATTACCTTTATTTGCAAATGACATAATCCTTTACATAGAAGATCCCCCAGACTCCCCCCAAAAGTCCTAGAATAATCAATTTCAGTAGCATAGCAGGATACAAAATCATCACTCAAAAATCAATGGAATTCTTGTACACCAATATGAAACTCACCAAGAGAGTATTTAGGGAAAACATACCTTTTAAAATAGAATTTTTAAAAAATGAAACACTTAGGAATTAACCTGACCAAGGAAGTAAAAGATCTCTACAACAAAAACTGTAGTACTTGGAAAGGGAGATTGAAGAGGGTATCAGAAAATGGAAAGATACCTCCAATTCCTGAACAGGCAGAACCAAAATGTTCAAACTTTTAAAACTTATACCAATTTAATGCAATCCCAATAAAAATACCATTAGTATTCCTTACTGAACTAGGGAAAGGAATCCTAAAATTCATATGAGACCAGAAGAGACCTAGAATAATAGCAAAAGCAAGTTTAGACAACAAGGGCAAGTCAGAAGGCATCACATTGTGGACATCAAATTATACTACAGAGCTACAGAGATAAACATAGCACTGTATTGGCAAAAAACAAAACAAAAAAAAACTCCCACAAAACCAAAATAAAACTGATTCAACTGGACAGAAGATGCAGAAACAACTCCAGGCACACCCTACTGGAAAATAGTCTCTTTAACAAGTTGTGCTGGGAAAATTGACTATCTACATGCTGAAGATTGAATCTAGACCTATCTTTCTTACCTTGCACTAAATTAAAATCAAAGTGGATCAAAGCCTGAATGTTAAAACCGAAGGACATAATCTGCTGAAAAATAGAATAGATAAAACTCTTGCAGGCATACGTACAGGCAAAGACTTTATGAAAAGAACCGTGGATACACAAGAAATAATATTAAAATCAACAAATGGGATCACATCAAATTAAAATGCTTCCACACAGCAAAGGAAACAACCAACAGAATGAAAAGAACTTACAGTTTGGGAGAAAAAAATTGGGGTAACTACTCCCTAAAGGACTAATACCTAAAATATACAAAGAGCTAAAAAAATTTAATGTACTCCCAATTTTAAGGCATCTGGAATGAATAGGCACTTCTCAGATGAAGTACAAGTAGCCAAGAAATACAGGAAAAATACATGAAAAAATGTTTAATATTAAAGAAATGCAAATTAAAACAACACTAAAATTCTCCAGAAAGAATGGCTATCATCAAGAAATCAACTAATAAAAAATGCTACAAAGGCTATCAAAGAAAAAGTATCCTTTCTTCATTGTTGGGAGTATAAAACAATACAATCATTATGGAAAGCTCAAACAACTAAAAATAGTAATTCCATTTGATTTATCTATTTCCCTTCTGGGTATCCTCCTAAAAGAGTTAAAGATACCTTATCAGAGTGGTACATATCTACCCATGTCTATAGCAGCACAGTTCATGATAACTAAATCCTTGAAGCAGCCTATATGCCCATTGATAGATGAATGGGTAAGGAAAGTATTATTTATGCACAATCAAGTACTACTCTATCATAAAGAAAGATAATCATAAATCATTTGTAGGAAAATGAATGCACCTTCAGGTCATAATGCTAAAAGAAGTAAATTGTACACACAATCTTCAATTTTGCACATTTTTTTTTTATCTAAGAAGCCCAATCTATAAATAAAATATAGAGTAAAAACAGACAAGAGAAAAATGTTATTGTAAGCCAGCATGAATAATGTATCCAAAACTGGGCCTTGATTTAGTACAATTGTGTTATGTGTTTTATATGTTTTTTTGACCTGTCAGTCTGGTTGTTAATCTATATGTATGATCATTAACTAAGAACTTATAAAATAATTGAATCTGATGCTAGCTAAAAGATAAGTAAATAAAATAAATAAAAAACAAAACAGATGTGGAGGGTCATGGACAAAGATAGCGGAGTGGTAAGCAACTGAGAAAGAGCCTCTCTGAGGGTCACCATTCAGATGCTGGACTATAGCAATATGAGGAAGAGAAGGAGGAGGGAAGTGGGTTCCGTGGACCCAGGAAGGATCTGAAGCGTGAATTGAAGCCCATGGAGAGAGCAAAGAGGAAACTTCAACAAAGAAGGAGGTACCTGGAGATACCTTCTCCCTGAGACGGGACTCACTGCATAAGAGGAGTGGTTCAAACCGGTGGACACATGGTGACAGCTGATGTTCCCAGAGGCCTCCATGGAGAGACAAAGCAGGGCAGGGGAACAGTGGACATGGAGGACTGGCTGCCTGGCAATGAGTGCTGAGGGCTCAGTCATCTCTCACAAGAGAGCAATTGGCTGGGTGCCATCTAGGAGAGGGGCCGACTGAGCTCAGAACTCAGAGCTGCTGCCAGCTCCATCTGGCAGCTCCTGGAGGCCCACAGAAGGTGCATGGGTGGCTGCAGGTCGAATGAGTCTGGTCTTAGCCAGAAAGTGTAGGTTCACTGAGATTATCCACTACCCCCACAGAAGGATACTGCTGGTTTGCTGGGATAGATCAACATAGATTGGGACTCTGTCTCCACAGGTTGTCTACCAGTGACAGCAAAAACAAACCTGGAAGTGGACTTTTGCTTTCCTGTCTCATTTATGTTTTGTTGTTATTGTGGTTTTGGTTTAGTTTTTTTGTTGTTGTTGTTGTTTGTTTGTTCTTGGTTTTTTCCCCCTTCATTGTATGATCTTGTTTTCATATGAACATGAACATAGTTTCCAAACTCTTTGTGGTTGTTTCTGTTCTGTTCTTTTTATCTCTTCCTTGTCTCTTTCCATCCAGTTTTCTGCAGCAGTTTCCCAAAGTTATCATGATCCCCTTTTGTCCTCCAAGCTTATTTCTAATCTCTTCCTGTTCTTCCACTTCTCTATTTTCTCCTTAATCCATATCAAATTATAACCCCTGAGGGCAAAATTGACATAGAAGGACTTATATACTGTATATAATTTTCTGGTTTGTTTTAGATTTTGTTATATAACCACAAATATATTTCATATGGTTAAAAGTAACAAATTAATTGTTAGCTCAGTTTGTCATTTTCTAGGCTGTGTTTGAAGCTATAACCACTATATCCAAAAGTGACATACTATTCTAATACAGCTGTTCTGTTTGGTATTCCAAGACTGAGATTGACTAAGGGTCACAGAAAATACTGTGGCACAGTGCCAAAGAACCAGAGACTGGCCAAATAAGCAGCAACTTCTCATCTCCAACAAATTGAAGAGATATAATCTTACAACAGACTCAATACCCAAAAACCAGCTATACCTGGAAGAGATCTCTAAGAAGTAGTCATTACCTAAGGTTTCTAAATACTAGAAATAAAGCAACCCAGCATAGGCAATTTACAAGTATTACCCCAAGAATTAAACTTTGAAAAAAGGAAAGAAAATGAGAAGACACTTAAACAAGACGCAACCCCAGACATTCAGTTCACCAAAGGCAAACCCAGGGGGAAATGAAGTGGCACAATCTGAAAGCCTCCTATCTGGCCTCTCTGAAGTAACAATAAAGCAGTTAAATAAGGCTGTGGGAAAAAAAATCAAATCAGAAATAATTTCTTGAATAACTGCAGAGATAGTGTCCACAATGAAGTCCATGTTTAGTGATGCTAGAGCAGATACAGACAGAAAAATAAATGAGCTTAAGAAAATTATAGAAGCCATGAATGCTCAACATAGGTAAGAAATGAAATTCATAAATCAGATTCAAGCAGATGTCCATTGATAAAATTTGCTGCAGATTAAGCCAATGTCAGATATAGAAGACAGGATTGTGGTTAGCAATCATGAAAAGAAATATTTCACAAAAATATCAAGGGACCAGGAGAAATCAATCCAGCAGTTTCTAGATGAGGCAAAAGAAGCAAAATTTAAAATTCACTGGAGTCAATGAAAAAGCAGGAGATAGCAAAAAAGGTTATAAAAATAACTTCACAGATGTCAGGGCAGAAAACTCCCCTGGTAGAGAGAAATAATTTGACATACAGATAAGTGAGGCACATAAAACTCCAATTAGCCATGATAAAGACAAAACAGAACAAAACTACAGCCAGGTATATCAAAGTCAAGATTCCAGAAATTCAACACAAAAATAGAATTTTAAAAAATGTTTAGGTAAAGAAACAAATTACCTATAAAGGAAAACCCATCTGAATTACAACTGACTTCTCAGCACAAACCCTCAAGTCAAGGAAAGCTTATAGTGAAGTATTTCAAGTGCTAGAGGAAAACAAGTTTCAACCCAGACTGATAGATCCCACAAAACTCACTTTCAAAACTGATGGAGAAATAAGATACTTCCACGACAAAGAACATATGTAGAAATTTATGACCACTGAACCAGCACTCCAAAATGTTTTGAAGGATGTTCTAGAAAGAGATAAAAAGGATTAAAGCTATGAACCACAACAAAAGGAATCTACCAGGAAAGGCAAACAATTAAACAGAGGGAGGGGAAAAAAACAAGGGAAGCCAACAACAGGAAAATAACATGAGAAGGATAACATGGGTCCCAATTCACCAATCAAAAGACACAGACTGACAGAATGGATCAAAAAGCAATATTCAACAATATGCTGCATATAAGATATATATTTAATTCAAAAAGAAATTCATAGACTGAAAGTCAAAGGATGAAAAATAATACTCCATGCAACAGGAGCCCAGAAAAAAGCCAGGGTAGTTATTCTATTAGTAGACAAAGTGATTTTAAGCTAAGACTGATTAAGAGAGATAAAAAAGGTCACTACATCCTTGTAAAGGGAACACTCCAAGAGGAAGAGATAACAATGGTAAATATATATGCAACAAATACCAGTGCATCCAACTATATGAAACAAATATTAACAGACATGAAAAATCTAACAAGCATTAATACGGTTGTATCAGGAGACCTCAATACATCACTATCACAAATAGATCAACTAGACAAAAAAATCAAAACTGAAATACGAGAACTGAACCAAACATTTGAATAGACTTAGTAGATGTCTACAGAGTGTTCTATCCAACATCATCAGAAGATACAACTTTCTCAGCAGCATACAGGACATTCTCAAAAACAGACTGCATAGTAGCTCATAGAACATAGTTAAGTAAATGCAAAGGAACTGAAATTATCACATGCATGCTATCAAACTGTAATGCAATGAAATTGGAAATCAATGGCAAAAGAATCACATGGAAATTAAATAGTGCTCTTCTGAACAACCAATAGGTCACAGATGAAATTAAACAAGTTATTAGACAGTTTTTACAACTGAATGATAAAAATACAACATACCAGAACTTATGGGACACAATGAAAGCAGTCCTAAGAGGGAAATTTATAGCAGTAAATGTCCACATCATGAAAACACAGCAAGTACAAATAAACAACTTAATGGTGAACATCAAACTTCTAGAAAAAGAAGAGCAGATTAAGCAAAAGCACATATGAGGGAGGAAATTATAAAGATCAGAGCAGAAATGAACACATTAGAGAGAAAAAAATACAAAGTGTCAATGAATTGCAGAGTTCGTTCTTTGACAGATTAAATAAAACTGACAAACCCTCATCAACATCACAAAAAAAGAAAGAAAAGAACAGAACAAAACAAAACAAAAACTAGAAAGAAAAGACTCAAATCCATGCAATTATGAATGAAACGGGTGAAATCACAATGGACCCTGAAGAAATCTAGAAGATCATCTATACCTATTTTGAAAACTTGTCTTCTAATAAGATGGAAAATGCAGAAGAAAGTGACAAATTCATATATATATATATATATATATATATATATATATATATATATATATATCCAAATCTGAATCAAGAAGATATAAAAATCCTAAATATCCCAATATCGATAAATGAAATTGAAGATATAATTGAAAACCTATCAACAAAGAAAATCCTAAGTCCTGATGGATTCGCTGCTGAATTCTACAAGCAATTTAGGGAAGACTACCAACACTGCTTCTCAAAGTCTTTAAAGAAATTGAAAGGGAAGCAATACTCCCAAATTCATGCCTGTAAACAAACATTACCCTGAAATCAGAATTGGAGAAGGACCCAACTAAGAAAGAGAATTACAGAAAAATCTCCCTAATGAACATGGATGCAAAAATCCTCAATAAGATACTGGCAAACAAAATGCAGCAAATCATCAAGAAGATTCTATACCAGGACCAAGTGGGATTCATCACAGGGAACCAGGGATGATGAAACATGCAAATCAATAAATGCAATACACCATATTAACAGAGTCAAGGACAAAAACCATATGATCATCTCAATAGATGCAGAAAAAGCTTTTGACAACATCCAGCACCTACTCATGATAAAAAATAACCTACAGAAAATTGGAGTAGATGATCATCACAATCTGATAAAAGTCATCTATGATAAACCAACAGCCAACATCACACTAAGTGGGAAAAAACTGAAAAATTTCTCTCTAAAATCAGGAACAAGACAAGGGTGTCTACTGTCTCCACTCTTATTCAACATAGTCCTGGATATTTCAATCAGAGCAATTAGACAAGAGAAAAAAATTAAAGGAATAAGGGTATGAAAGGAAGAAGTTAAATTATCATTGGCATGATAATCTACATAGAAGACTCCAAAAACTCCACTAAAAAAACTGCTAGACTTAATAAACAAATTAAGTAGCATAGCTGGATATAGTCAACATTCCAAAATCATTAGCCTTCCTGTACACGAATAACAAACTCACTGAGAGAGAAATTAAGGAAACAACATCTTTCACAATAGCATCCCAAAAAATGAAATACCTAGGAATCAATCTAACAAAGGATGTAAAAGAGCTCTACATTGAAAACTACAATACTCTGAAAAAGGAGATTGAAAAGGATATCAGAAATGAAAATGGAAAGACATCCCTTCCTCTTGGGTAGGAAGAACCAATACAGTGAAAATGTCCACACTTCCAAAACTTTTATACAAATTTAATGCAATTCCAATCAAAACTCCAATAGCATATCACACAGAATCAGAGAAAACAATCCTAAAATTCGTTTGTACCCAGAAGAGAGCTAGAATAGCAAAGACAGTTCAGGGCAACAAAGGCAAGGCAGGGGACATTACAACTCTGATTTTAAATTTTACTATAAAACTACTGTGATAAAAATAATGTGGTACTGAAAAAGCAAACAAGTAAACCAATTCAAAGATCAATGGAACATATTAGAAGACACAGAAACAATCCCAGACATACTAAGCCCCCTTATCTTTGACAAACTTGCCAAACATGTTCACTGGAAGAATGATAGTCTTTTTAATAAATGGTTCTGGAAAAACTTGTTCTGCACATGCTGAAGATTAAAATTGGACCCTATATCTTTCTCCATGCACTAAACTAAATTCAAAATGGGTCAAACATCTAAATATTAAAATAGAAACATTAAATCTACAGGAAGATAGAATAGGTAAAATTCCTGAACACATTGGTGTAGTCTATGACTTTATGAATAAAACCCTGATCACACAGAAACTGTCACAGTGATTCAACAACTAGGATCTCATCTTATTAAAATCTTTCACACAGCAAACAAACCACCAACAGAGTAAAGAGACAACCCACAATGTGGGGAAAATACGTTTCCCAGCTGTTCCTCAGACAAAGGTTTACTACCGAGAACACATAAATAACTCAAAAAAGTCACACCTCCCAAATTTAAAAACCCAACATGAAAAAGGGCATGTAGGATATATGCACACTTCTCAGATGAAGAAATACAAACAGCAAATAAATATATGAAATGTTCAACATCACTGGTCATTCGAGAGATGCAAATTAAACAATACTGAAATTCCATCTCACCCTAGAAATAATGGCTATGATCAAGAAATCAACCGATAACAAACGATGGAGGGGCTGTGGGGAAAAGGGACCCTTCTCCACTGTTGATGGGAGTGTTGATTGGTGCATTCACCATGGAAATCAGTGTGAAAATTGCTCAAAAAACTAGGATTGAAGGTCTCATTTCACCCAGCTATTTCCCTTCTGGGTGTCTTCCCAGAAGAACTGAAAACATGGTACCACAGCAGTATATGTGCACCCATATTTATAGCAGCACAATTTGTGATAGCTATGGAAACAACACAAATGCCTATCAACTGAGGAATGGAATAAAGAGATGTGGTCTTTTTATACAATGGAGTACTACTCAACCATAAAGAAATAGAAACTAGAGACTTTCGTAGGTAAATGGATGCAATTTGAGATGATACTCATAAGTGAAATAAATCAGACACACATGTGTAAACATTGTACTGTCTCCCTAGTGTGAGAAACTGAAAGAATAAATAAGATAAAAATGTACAACAAAAGAAGGAAGGGAAAAGCAAAAAAAAAAAAAAAGTTATACTACTAATTTCTCTTAGTTCATTGAAAAGAGAGGTTTGTATTAATATTGTTTGGACAATTCAATGCCAATATCTTGTACTCTGAGTAAGTAATTTAAAATAACAATACTCAATATATTAACCGTTGTTATTCTCTTAATATCTTGTTATGAAATTTTATTTTTTATCGTCTCTAAAATAAACAAAAAAGGAAAACATGTTGGGGAGACAATAGGAGAAAGAAAAGAATTGCAATGTGTTGTTTGGTACATGTACCAAATCCTCATTATTTATATAATCATTGTACTTTAAACATCCACTTATAAAAATTACAATTATAAATTTAAAAAACCACAAAACATCAATTCAAAATGGATTAGAGACTTAAATTTAAGCCCCAAAACTATGAAACTACCAGAGAAAAACTGGGAAAAACTTCATGACTTTGATCTGAATAAAAGATAATTTTGGGGTAAGACCACAAAAGTGTAAGTAATGAAAGCAAAAATAAATGGCATTGCATTTGTTGCAATTCAAAAACCAGAGAAAGGCAAAATTAAAGTGACAACAAAACCTACAGAATGAGTGAATATATTGGGAAATTATACATATGAAAAGGGCTTAATATGCAAAATATATAAGGAATCAAGCAACTCAGTAGTGAAAAACAGAAACAGAGCAAATTCCCGAAGAATCTTGCTTAAAATTGGACAAAAGACTTTAGTAGACATTTCTCAAAAACAGACAAGTCATCAACAGGGGCATGAAAACTGTTCAACATCACTTAAGTGATCAGGAAAATACAAATTAAAACTATGAGGTAACATCATCCTACTTAGAATGGCTTTTATCAAAACAACCAAAGATCAATGGTGACAAGGATGTGGAGAAAAGGTAATCATTATATATCATTGATGGTGTTGTAAGTTAGTTAGAGCCATTATGGAAGATAGTATGAGGCTTCTTAAAGAATCAAAAACAGAACTACCATGTTGTCCAGTTCCATCACTGGGTATATACACAAAGGAAATAAAATGAGTATGTCAAAGAGACATCTACAGCCCGCGTTTGTTGCAACACTCTTTGTTACAGGCCAGATACTGAATCAATCTATGTGTCCACCAACAAATGAATGAATTAAAAGATATGATGTGACACTACTCAGCTACAAGAAAGAACAAATTTGAAATATCTACAGGAAAGTGGATGCACCTGGAAAATACAATGTTGATTGAAATAAATCAGACACATAAGCTTAAATACTGTGTAGTATCTGGTAACTGAATAAGGCGAAGTACAAAAATCACACTAAAGGATGGATAGAAGGAGACAGAGACTAGATCTCTTGCACATGGGGAACAGGAGAGAAGGAGAAGATGAAGTAAGTAGACTAAAGATATGCCATGTATATGAACCTAATAACCTCAATGAATGTAAACATTATATGTCATGAACATAAAATAAGATCACACACACAAAGGAATACTATTCAGCCATTCAATGAGTGAAATTTTGTCTTGTGAATACCATACATGAACCTGGAGGACATTATGTTAAATGAAATAAACAAAACCCTGACAGGCAAATATAGCAATAGCTCACTCATATGTGGAATCTAAAATAGTGTCGTTTAAGTTGAGAGAAAAATAGTGGCTACCAGAAGTTGAGGGACATAAAGAAAGGAGAAAATGAGGAGCTTTGGCCAAATGGATGTAATTATATAATTTGATAGGAATAAGTTCTTCTAATGCACAATTGGGTAACTACAGTTAATGGTAGAGTATCATATTTCAAAAACTAAAAGAGGATTTTGGATATTTTCACCACAAAAAGTGATAAATGTTTAAGCTGATGGATACCCTGACTATCCTGGTTGGAATATTATGCAATGCAACAAGTGTTGAAATAGCACATTTTATCCTGCAAATGTGTGTAATTATTATGTGTTTTAGTTACTTTTCTTGTTGCTGAGACAAAATGCCTGACACTCAAAGCTAGGAAGGAAGATTTGTTTTAGCTATAATTTGTAGAATTTTCATTCAACCCATAGTTAGCTGGTTCCAAGGCAGGGGAGCATGGCAGAGAGGCATTGCACAGGAGTCAAAAAGTAGCAGCAGACAAGAAGTAGCCACCAGTAACTAGTAGCCTGCCTTTCCTGTTTATCCCATCCAGGCTACCAGTCTCATGAGTGATGGCCAATTTCAGTCAGTGGACTAACTTAATGTCATACAACTTTAATCCTAGTATCACATGCCCTAGATCCAAGCACCTCCAGAAAGCCCCACCTACAAGCACATAAGGCTTTAGGGGGACATCTAGATGCAAGGCATAACAATATGTCAATCTAAAATAAACTAAATCAGGAAGCAAAGTAAAAGAATAAAGAAAAACTATTAGATAATGAATAAATGAAGGTAAAATATTTTATTCCTCTTATTCTAAACTGATCCAACAGGAGCAAGTTTTTCCAAGTGATGATAACAATGCATGCCATGATTAAAGCTTATGGGCAAGTTAAATGAATAACAATGGAAGGAAGAAATGAAATTCTTTGTCATAAGTACTTACACTATCTATGTGGAAGTATGGCGTTATTGCTGAGTGGAGTTGGAGTACTTGTAAATGCATACTGCAAACCCTAGGTCAACCACTAAGAATAGCAATAATTAAAAAGTATAATTGATATGCTAAACAGGATGAAAAATGGAATCATGGAAAACACTCAGTTAAATCCAAAGGAGGCAGAAAAAGCAAAGTCAAAAGACAGAAACAAAAACCCAACAAATGGATATAGGTAACAAATATATTAGACATTAATTATACTAATGATCACCTTAAATGGCAATGATCTAAATATGCCAAATTAAAAGCCAGGTGTGGTGATGCATGTTTGTAATACCAGCACTTGGGAAGCTGAGGTAGGAGGATTGCTGTGAGTTCAAGGCCAGCCAGCACTACATAGAGAGTTCGAGGCCAGCCTGAACTACATAGCAAGCTCCTGTCTCCAAAAACCAAAAAAAAAAAAAAAAAAAAAAAAAAAAAAAAAAAAAAAAAAAAAAAAAAAAAAAAAAAAAAAAAAAAAAAAAAAAAAAAAAAAAAAAAAAAAAAAAAAAAAAAAAAAAAAAAAAAAAAAAAAAAAAAAAAAAAAAAAAAAAAAAAAAAAAAAAAAAAAAAAAAAGGTAAATCAATACATAAATATGACAAATTAAATGAGATTGATAGAGTAAACCAAAAAACAAGACCTATCTCTAGACTGTCTATACAAATCCCATTTTAAATACAAAGCTACATATAGATTAAAAGCTAAAGAATAGAGAATGATCTGCTATCCTAATATTAATGTGTAAGATGAATTCAGAACAAGGAAGTTATTAGGAATTAAGGACATTCTGTACTCATAAAAGATCATTACCCCTCCCCCCAGGAAATTACTCTTTAAGTTTTAATATATTTCCATTTTATCTTGTTTATATACATTTCTCCCAGATTTATTTTTTATTTTTTTGGTACTTGGAATCTAACTCAGGACTCTGCACTTGCCAAGCAGGTGCTGTGCTACTGAACTATATCTCTAGTCACATATTTATTATAGTTTACATACAATAAAATATGTACATTTTAAAAGTAGAGTTTTGGAATATGTGTATAATAATGTAAACTCTATAATCAAGATATACATTTTCATCACCCTAAATGGTTTTCTCACACCTCTTTGCCATCAAACTCTTCTCCTGACCACTAGCCTCAAGCAAAAACTAATCTGATTTCTGCTAACAGAACTTTGTCTTTTTTTAGAATTTCTTATAAATATGTGGTCTTTTGTGTTTGCTTTTGTTATGGCTTGTGTCTACATGTCCTCCCAAAATCTCATGCAGTCACAGATGCAACTTATCAGAGGTGGTTGGATCTAGAGTTTGTGATGCTGGTGTTAAGGATGTATGATTATTAAATTAGTTCATTGACTGGTTTAGTATAGTTTTAGGTGTGGATAATGAGAGAGCCCATCCTGGGTGTGAGTGCTACCCACCCTCAGGGCAGGTAGTCTGGCTACAATATAAGGGACAGAAAAAGGGGTGCTTACTGCTTGCTTC
Organism: Dasyprocta punctata; assembly: GCA_004363535.1. Lineage (NCBI taxonomy): Eukaryota > Metazoa > Chordata > Mammalia > Rodentia > Dasyproctidae > Dasyprocta > Dasyprocta punctata. The sequence goes on along the minus strand of RJWM01002491.1, from coordinate 44,743 downwards.
CTCACTACTTTGCAGCTTTGCTGCCTGTCTTCTGCTTGCCATGAACTGTTTCTCCTCTACAATGCCGCTCTGCCATGCCACCTTGCCTTGGAGTTATCCAACTATGAACTGAAACCTCTACAAACCGTTTTACAATAAATCTTTCCTCCTTTAAATTTGTGTGTCAGATATTTTGTCTTGGCAACAAGAAAAGTAATGCAACTTTTTTCTGCTTACATAATATTTTTGAGAATCTTTCATTTTGTATTATTTGTGTGCCTTTTAACTGTCGAGTGATACTCTGTAATTTGAGCATTTCAAAATTTGTTTATTCTCACCTGTTAAGAACATTAGGTTATTTGCAGTTCTTGGCTATAATAAATAAGGCTACTTTGCATACTGATATACATGTTTGAGTGGATGTGCTTTCAATTCTCGTAGGAATGAAATTCTAAGTTAAATGGTGAAGACTTACCTTTATAATAACAACTGGATATTTGTATAGGATGAAAAAAGAATTGCAAACATTACCTCAGACATACCACAGGCAAAATGAACTCCACATAAATGAAAATGAGTCTTACATTTAATGGGATAAAATATTATATTTATATGAGGAAATTGGAGAATATCTTTGTGATATTGGATTAGGAAAATACTTCTTTAACAGAACACAAAAATCAAGAGCTATAAACATACTGTAAAGTGGAACCCTTCAAAGTTAAAAAGCTTTGTTCTTTGAAAGACATAGTTATGAAAAGAATACAGCAAACCATATAGATGTAGAAGAAAATGTCTCTGCAAAAGAACTGGCCCCCAGAATATATGAGTATGCATGTGTGTGTGCATGCATCTATGTGCACCTGACAATTAATAAAAAAAACTACCCAGTAAGAAAGTGCACAAAATATTTTAATAGTTACTTCAAGAAAAAAGATATATATATATAGCTGATAGGGAGCTGAAAAGATGCTCAACATTCCTTGCCATAAGAAAAAAACAAAAACAAACCTAAAATAAAGTACCACTATACACCCACCTGAATGGCTAAAATAAAAAAGATAGACAATACAAATTATAGACAAGGAATGGAGCAACTGGAATTCACACACTGCTGGTGGGAATGCAAAATTATTTAAACATGTGACACTTTTTTGGGAGGACACTGAAGATTGAACTCAGACACTTTATCTTGAGATACATCCTCAGATAATTTTTTTTGAGATAGGATCTCACTAAGTTGCCCAGCTTCACCTCAAGCTTTGCATTCCTCCTTTCTCTGCCTCCAGTGTAGCTGGTTTACAGGCATGTATCACTGTGTGCAGCTTCTAATAGTGGCATCATATTCCATTGCATAGGTGTATCATAATTTAGATGACACCTTTTCTCCTAACACACGTTATGGTTGATACCAGTTGGAATTTTTTTCTCCAGTATAGATAATTCTAACACACAACTAAACCCATTCTGACTACAATTTTTTAGTTACCTTTAAATCATTGATTAAAACACTTTTCTTCCAGTTGAAGTGAGTTTAAAATAAAACAACTGAAGTTAATTGGTTTTTCTCTTAGGTTTATTCTTGACCAGTTAAAGTTTTGAGACACTTATTTTCATAACACTTCAATCTTGTTTTAAACAGCTCCTGAAAAATTATCTTTTTCACTCAAGTACCTCCACCAAATATTTTTTGGGGTATTGGAGATGTCATTATGCATGCTATGCAAACATTATCACTGAGCTACATGCCCAGACCTTTTTATTTTGAAAATTTATTTCTAAATTTTATTTTATTTTACTTTATTTATTTTATTTTGCTAATTTGCCCAGTTGGTCTCAAATTTAAGATTCTCCTGACTCAGTGGTCCCAGTAGCTGAGATTACACAAAGTATCACAACACCCAGCACCAAGCCTCTAATTTTTTTTTTTTTTTTTTTTTTTTTTTTGTGGCACCGGGGATTGAACTCACAACCTCACGCCTGCCAGGGCAGGCGCTTAAGGCACTAAGCCAAACTCCCGGCCCTGGTTTTTTTGAGGCAGGGTCGCACTATGTAGCTCAGGCCAGCCTTGAGCTCGCTTTGTAGCCCAAGCCGGCCTCAAACTCACAACGCTCCGCCTACCTCAGCCTCCCGAGTGCTGGGATTAAAGGTGTGCGCCACCACGCCCGGCTAAAGCCTCTAATTTTTAAAATGAGATTCTGGATTTCTTCTCAGCTACTTATACTCATAGTCTAGTTGCATATAGAAAGAACTTTTTCAGAAAGCAAAGTGCCTATATTTGCTCTGCCATTAAACTTTGTAATATAGTCAGAGCTGCTTTGGGTGTCCACGAAGGCACACTTTGGGGACAGGAGTTTAAGACCTAGTCCTTTGGCAGCCTCTCCCCTAAAGTGGGAGCACTCTTAGCCTAAGTTTATTCTCTACCCCTGGATTTCTAAAGAAATGGGCTTGTAGCTCATAGCTTTTGGGGAAGCTGCTTCACAGAGATGATACCAATTTAAATTGCCTCTTTGTGGTGAGGTTATGATTTTTTGCTGAACCTTTGTAGAAACATCACTGTGTATTTCTATGTCTTTTAGTAGGTTTAGCCCGTGAAATATTTGGCATGAGTGTGGGTCAAGGGACAAAGTTCATCTCCAGATGACAGTCTCATGGTAACAATTCACATTTAAATACATCCAGAACTCAGTTATTATAGCACTTCTTAATTGGTAGATTTGAAGAAACACAATTCTATTTAAGATCACTTAGTATTACTGATTGAAGCCTGGGCCCCATATATAAATAAACAGTACTTCAAGGAAGTTTTGCCTAAATATAATACCACAGCATGATGTCCTCTCTTTGTCCTATAACAGTGTTAAGAAGAAATTGTACTACACTAACCAGGCACAGTGTACTCAAGGTGTCTAGTTCCCAGTACACTATCTGGGTATTTGAACCTACTTTTTTGCAGCACCGCAGATTGAACTCACAACCTCGTGCCTGCCTGACAGGCGCGTAGGTCGCTGAGCCAAACTCCCAGCCCTGGTTTTTTTGAGGCAGGGTTGCACTGTGTAGCTCAGGCCAGCCTTGTGCTCACATTGTAGCCCAAGCCGGCCTCGAACTCACAATGCTCTTCCTACCTCAGCCTCCCGAGTGCTGGGATTAAAGGCGTGCGCCACCATGCCAGGCTTGGAGACCAAATTCTTAATAAACAGCCTAAATAGGGGAGTTTCCCTAGAGTCAAATATCAGCTAGCATTACTTTTGAAGTCTGTTCCCATTTTTCAGTCTGTTTCTCTCCTTTGTTGTTCTTCCTTGAAAAAAGGCATTGAGAGAATCTCATGCCATGTCCTATACTAAATGCTGAGAAAAATACCAAGTAGAAGAAGCTCCAGTACCTGTTTATGGTTTCTACATAGAGTGATAAGGACCTCCTACCTGTGCATTCCACTATAGCCTCTCTCCTCCAAGGCCAAAGATTTTCTAAAAGGAAAATCAGATCTGGTGACTACAAAGTTTGATTCTGCAGTGGTAAGTCATCACCCAGGGCTCACGACTCTATTGCCTTCCTTATACAAAGCCAGGAAAGTACAAAGCACGGTATCTGGTCTTGGGTCCAGAATAAATGAGACTCACAACCTGGATTTGATTCTAAATTCTTTTACTTCTGCTGACTTCCAAACCAGCAAGCAGGCAGTGTAAATGATGTGCACCAGATAAGGACACTAGTATATCAGCACATCAGTGAAAACACTGCACCAGTATGCAAACTTCAGCAGAGAGAAGTTGCTCTATATCAGAGATTACAAACTGGTAGCCATTGGTTGGATCTAGCTAGTACCCCACTTTACTGAGCCATACAGTGTTTTAAATGCTTTTTGAGCTAATTAACAACAGTTAAAACCAGGCAGATTTTTAATTAAAAATTCAGACTCCAAACTTCTGTTGGAAAATTTGTAAATATAATACTATAGGATTGTATCTCTGTCTTGCAGTAAGCAGCAGAAGTCAAGTCCCAAGTGCTCTTTCTTGAAAGGTTGAGAAGGCCCACTTTGTTTATTTATAATACTCAGGTCCCTGTGGGAATCGAGTTGCCATTTTGAACTATAGCTGCTGAACTTTCCTCAATACTTGAACACCACTGCCTCTCTCTTCCTGCTGGTATTGCACATACACAGTGCTCTATCTGGAACACTCTTACCATCACTCCAGCCTTGCTGATCTTACTCTGACTTCAGCTGCAATAACTCTGTTTGCTCTGCTGTGTCCATGACGGAATACATGTCCTTCATGTATGCTAAAAGCATCATATCTAACTGCATTTTTTCTCTGGCTCATTCTTCTGACTCATCGTTCTGAGTCTTGCCCATGAGTATCAGTTCCCTGAAGGAAAGTAATTACCTTTCTGTTCACCTGTCTAACAGATTGACACTTGTCAGATGTACAACAATTATTTGTTGATTAAATGAGTGAATAAAGAAACAAAACAGTTAAAAAGAGGCCTTTAAATAATACTGCACAATTGTTGAATTTTTTCTAGGTGGTAGTAATGAAATTTTAATGTATTCCTAAGAAGCAACAATAATGAAAAAGGTAAATTGTAAATTTTAATTAAACTTCCATGTAAAAAGAAAAATAAATCTAAAGTCTTTATTTAAAATACCCCATTAGTTTGAGCTTCAGCTTGAGCTTTATTGAACCTTGCTTGAATTTACTGAAAGCCAGAAGCAAAGACGTGAAGTATAATACTCTTACATTATTAAGTTACAGGCTCCTGTGTATCCTGTGTACAGGCACTGTTCTGTTTTTTGCCTGTTTAAGACACACAGAAAAATTCTTTTCCTCAGAATGAAAGAATTCATATTTCAGAAACTTTTGGAATTTGACACTGAAAGTTTAAAAGTATCGGCCAGGGGGTATACAGGGAAGAGAAAGATTTCAGTTTCACATTCACATTGATATAGCTGGTGTGCTACACACTTAGTGATCATTAAGCTGTAAGAGTTAGAAAATTTGCTGTCGAGGAGCTCATTTGTTAGTAGAGAAAATAAGATATGGATACAAGTAAGCGTAACACGTGATAGGATGAGGCAAGTGATTGGTAAAAATGTCATATAAAATTCACAAAGAAAAAGCCCTTCCAGCTTGGGGAGAGACGCAGAAGTCTTGCACTGTGTAGATAACATTTGATCTGTTCTTGTAATAAGATTTAAAATATATGTCCTCCAAAAATTAAATTTTCACATGCAGTTAAAAACCTTTTTTAATCTTTTCAAAAATGTGACATATATAAGAAAGCAGTTTAGTTTAAGATAAAAGAACAAGGAAGAATTTTAGAGCCATCTTTGCCAGAAGCTAGTTGATGACCTTCAGAAGTTTCTTAATCTTTCTGGACCTGGGTTTTCCCATCAGTAAACTGAGCTATAATAAATGATCTCTGAAGTCTATTCTGGTATTATCATTCAAATGAGTGTCTATATTCTAATTTTTTACACTGATTAGGATTTTGTGGTTAAATGCAATTAGTCTTGCTATATGCTTCACAATAAATTCAGGCTTTAAAATCCTTCATTATGCACAGAGGTAGTCATGTCTTATTGCTTAGGAGACAGATGAATTGTCAACGTCATTCTGAGCAAAAGGATTAGAGATTGTGTGTCTGGAGGGGAAAAGTAAATTTTACTCAAAAGTTAAATAATAACTTCAGAAGGTCTGGAAAAGACTTCAAATATTCTTCAGAGTCAGTTAATTATTGCATGACTAGGTTCCCAGATGCAATGGAAACAGATAATGGATGTGTCATTATTTAAGTGCCATTTCATTAGTTCTCACTAGGTGAAGAGTGGGTCTGGGGAGGTGGAACATCCTGACATTTTGTCCAATTTATTAAATGCCCAGAAATGGCATTTAGTATATTGTGAGAAAAGCCTTTGCTAATGAGTATGACCAGTACTTGCATACTTTGTTTATTTCATCCTACTTATCAGTAGTTAGGATATCTGATTATAAATTAGGTACAAATAAATGAAATTAAATAAGCCAGGAGCAGGTAGGAGGTAAAAATCCATGGCAACACCCGTGGGCAACGTCATCTTTCAGTGATATTTTGTTTAACCTGGCTATTATGCTAGACAGTGTTTGGTGACACTTGGGGACACAGATGGAATTGCTACCTGGTTATATATCAAAACAGTTCTCCAAGGAACAAGCATGTAGACAAAAGAAGACCCAAATTAACCTGTCATTTGAAAAAGATAGTTGCTTCATTGGAATTTGAAAAAAGAAGAAAATTCTCCAACCCAAAATAACAGTGAGACTTTAGTGTCTTTTCTGTGGAGCTACAGTAAAAACAATCTTCTCTCTGATCCACTGAGAGAAAATAAGTCAAAAGCAAGAGAAAGAAATCAACTTAGGGAAGATGTAGGGCTCCCCTGGCAGCTCCTGCTTATCCAAGCTTGGGTACTCATTGGTTTATCTGTTTCACAATGGGCCTGACAAGTAAAGTCACCTCAGCTGTGAACATAGAGCCCCAGAAACAAGAAGAACCTAAGGAGATGCAGAAACAGAGGGATTTAGGTGAATCTGAGCTGATTTTGGGAGAGTTTGCCCAAGTACAGAAAAGAAAGCTTAGGTAGAAAACTGGAGGAGAGAGAGGGTCAGAGAGGTCCCATAACATCATGCTGACTGATGGTGGTCTCAAGTCCATGGTCCTGCCGTCTTACATAGTCCACTGGGTCAAGATGAGGAGGGATTTCATTTCATTCGGGAGGAAAAGAGCCATGTTGAAATTTGGAACCACATAGATCTGGACTGAACCACAGTGACCTGGATAGGTAAGTGAGGCAGTGTGCACAAAGTCTCTGGCAGGTGGGTGACACTCACTGAGTGCCACTTTTTTCTTTTACAAACTATCCCAGTCTGTCTGTCCAGTGGTAGACCTTGCAGGTAAATAAATCCCATTTTCATTACATGGATTAAGAATCATGCTCCTTGGTAACACTCAAATACGTGGAAAAGTCTGTGTTTATTAGACAGTGATATGTTATTTTTTAGGCTTCTCACCTACTTTCTCCTAAATGGTAATTCTTGCTAACTTTATTATGACTTATTATGTATTAAACACAAGTCCAAGTGCTGCTCCAGAAATACTCTTCAAAATAAATCTACAAGGCAAAGTATTGTGTGGTTCTTGTTTTACATGTGGGAAGTCAGTTCTGGAAGTTTACACAACTTTTGTGCAGGTCACTCAGAGAGTGGCAGTGCCAGGATTTGAGCAGACAACGTGGTGCCAGAGCCCTTCTTTGTTTTTAATCCCTCTGACAAGCTGGCTCCTGACAGGCACGTCATCCTGTGCTAAGGGCAAAGAACCTAGATCTAAGACATTAATCAGGCCTGCTTCAAGAAAAACACAAAAACATCTAAGATAATTTATTACCAAGCTTAGAGACATAATTTATACCCAGGAAGGAATATTCTGGGTTGCAAATTCTTAACAATACAATAAATTAATTGGACTGCGACTGTTCAGTATCTTTCCCCACCCATAGACTTGAAGTTCTACAACTGAGCCTGAAGAGAAGCCATGACGTAGTGACTCATGTTCTCCTATGTAATATCATTAATTCATCCCACAAAAGTTATTTAGTCCTAATAAGCACAGAAGTTGGTGTGATAGTACATGCCTGTAATCCCAGCCTTTCAGAGGCCAAGGCAGAGGATTGCTGCAATTTAGAGACCAGCCTGCACCACATAGTGCATTTAAAGTCAGCCTGAACTACATAGGCAGACCCTGTCTCAAAAATCAAACCAAATCAGTGCCAATTTCCTATTTTTTTGAAATTCTGTGTCATTTTTAACCTTTTTGTTTGTTTTTAAGTAAAAAAAAAATAACAAAACAAACCCAACCAAACCCAACCCAACTCAATACCAAACGAAACAAGAACGGAGTATTGTATAATTAATGCTAATTCATTATTAGATATATTGTTTAAAAAGCAGAAGGCCTAAGTCTACCTGTGTGTTGTGAGTTCCTATGTAACAAACTGCAGCCTAACAATACATGAGGCAAGTCAAAACCTAACTAACAGTGCATTTTTTTGTAACAAATGGCCTGGTTTCAGCCAATCACAAACAGCCAAGCTTCAGACAGTCAATGATCTCATCACACCACACCCAAACAAGGCAAAGGCTTCATCATTTATATCCCAAATAAGGTAGATGTGTATCTGGAGCCAATCAGGCGATTTCTCTGCTTTGCTTTCCTGAAAGCTAACTACTCACACTGCTAGGTGGAACTCTCTGAACATCTTCTAGCCTGTATTTTCATTACCAGTTTTAAAAATTATCTTTCTTGACAATATGCAAGTACTTAAAAAAGACTATCAGTGTTTACTAGCTGGTGATTTTTTAAGGTTCTTCATCAACTCTTTACTAAAGGATAATACTAACTTCATTTTAACTTAATGACTGCCTAATTCATGAGTCATTCTTTGCTCAAATAAACTCTGTTTAATGTTTTTCACTTGTCTCGACTTTTTCTTTTAATATGTGGTAAATAAAAACAAGTATAAAATATCATCACTGCAAAACAGAGAAACACTTGAAAGTTATTATAGCCAATATGGTACATAAAGTAAAACTAAATGTCACTATTATTTTTGGCTTAGGTCGGCACAAAATTACCAATGAAGAAATTCAAGGGGATGGTTATTCTATTTAAGAAAACAATCTTCAAATAGCCTCAATTACTTTAGAAGTATTTCTTATTCATAAAAATACATATTCTGGTTAATAGATATTTGACACTAAGATTGCAATTTCTGTATTATAAATGTCTTACTAGCTCCTCCCTATTTCTTGGAACTGCCTTTTTACCCACATCTCACAGTGGAGGGGTGAGGTTGGGTAACCATCTCTCTGGCTGCAGCCAAATGGATCAAGACACTGGCTCAGTGGAGATGATCGAGTCCTGCTGCCCTTGTAAGTGTGAAGGAAAGACACAGAAACCGTTTTTAGATAACGTTGGATTTGGGCAACAGCAAAAACAAACCACAACAAAGCAGAGAAGCTAATATGGGAGAAATGATCAGACACAAGAGTGATTAAAATATATGATGAATAATTAAATTAAAAAATCCTTATTACAGTAAAACACATTGTTATTCATCCCCCTCACAACATACCCCTCACCTCAGATACACTCAGATACCATTTGTGCCACTTTCTGGAGCAGTTTTGGAAGTCATCTTTGGTCAGTGTCTTTATGAGTTATGGCAAAAAATAAATAAATAAAGTGAATGCTGCTGCTGCATGCAGTCCAAAAGAAAGGCAGGCTTGTAAAAATATAAAGAATGCAAATAACAAAATAAAAGAAGGTAGGAAATAGGGAAATAGATTTTAAGGAACTGGGAAGGCGATCTGGGGAATGGGAGGAAGGGATTTGGAAGGGAGAAGTGGGAATAAAAATGACCAAGATGAAATATGTATATGTTCCAATTCCCCAAGGTGAATGCAATTATGTGTGAAAAAAACATGTACTAAAAATTATAAAATGATAAAAAAAAAAAAACCCAGGAAACTATTAAAACAGTTACGGTTTCAGATCCTATAAGTAGGTTCCCGATCCTAAAAGTAGGATCTAGAATCGTAAGACTTTCGGTTCTTCCCAAAAGTCAAAACAACCATGAAAGGCTAATGTTTTGAACTGATTCAGGACATTGAGGCCTCCACAACAGTGCATCTAAAGACATTCAAAAAGAACTTCTAGAATTGTTTCAGAAAGGCACAAAAACAAGGGCACAAGTATGTGTGAAGTGAGGGGGAGTATTTTAAGGGGGACAAATGGCCATGTTTCTTTTACAGTAACAAATTTTGTAAAAATTTAAACATTTACCTTATTTTTCACTAACAGCTTGTGATTCCCACAGAAGTTCAGGGACAAGGGATTAGAAAGACTCCTGAACACCTGACATAGTAGTTTAAATTCTTATGTGACCAGTTTTAGGACTCAAAGAACTCAGATTTTTTTTTTGGCCAAAGAAAGCAGGGGGTTATTCTCAGATCACTATGTGATCACAGCAGAGACAGATATCCTGGAGATGTTCAAGTGAAGGAAGAAAAATCTTACACTATTCTGCTCAGATGCTAAAGGCAGACCTTAAAGTCAGATGTCAGCATATATTAAAAAGGTTATTTAGAAAAGATTGCAGTGTTTGCCATTAAAATATTATAGATCTATTCCTCTGTTGAGAATTTTCATTTCTCTCATATTATTATGTAAGTGTTGATTTCTTCATCTACTTGGCTCTGCCTAGCTACGAGTCATTAGATATTCAATAAGGTCATTTTTGCTGGCTTTCATTATTTTCCTTATACTTTTTTTTTTTTTTTTTTGGTACTGGGGATCGAATTCATGACCTTGCACTTACCAGGCAAGTGCTTGTCCCGCTGAGCTAAATCCCTGGCCCCTTTCCTTACAGTCTTTATTAAAAGAGTTCTTCTAGAAGTAGATCTGAGCAATAACTTGAGTTTCTTTGGAAGTAGAACCCAAGTCACACTGGCAGAAATGTGGGAAGCTGAAACAGGATGGAGAAAAAAAACCAGTGCAATGAATATGCAGGGGAAGGTTCCATCTACAGCCCACCAGTACACAGTCCCACTGGAGCTCTCTAGGAGGCTACATTGTCCTGCCAGAGTGGTGATGAACTCAGGTATTTATCTACCATGGTCTGAAGCTTCTCTCTAGATGGCTAACTTTTAATACTCTGTCCTGTTTCGTATAGTCTCACATGATCCTATAGAAAGACACAGCTTTTCATTAGACTTTTACTCAGAAGCCCTGAGTGCCTAAGAATCAATGAATGCGAAGGAGATGGGGTGGTTCACTGAGAGAGTTTGTTGTACTTAATGTCGTTTTACTTCAGCTAGAGTGAGTCCATGTTATAACCAAGCAATCTTTTACTAGATCAGTTCTACTAGAAAAGCATTTGGCCACAGAGTTTAATTTCATGGTGTTTCTTTAAACCAATAATCTTCACTTTGAAAACATATTTTTCATTTGTTCTAACAGGTCCCCTGCCTCCCAACCCTCCTCTCTCTGGATTAGCATCATTTTATTACATTACCAAAAGTTGATCTTACATTATAAAAAGTTACAGGAAAGGAACTAAAACAAGACTTACATCTTATGTGCCTGACAGAAGAGTCCCCTTACGTTAATTATTCATAAGTTAGTGACAGTTTTGCATCATGAATGAGGAGAGGTGCACAGACCATCCATCTCCCAGATGAAGAATTAACAGCAAAGCAAGACTGGACAGAGATGACTAGACATGTGATTCATAAACTCTCTTAATATTTACTATAAAAAAGAGCAAGGGGGCTCAAAGTCACTGGGAAATAATTTTTTTTTCTATACTAAAAATGAGACTGACTAAAAAGGCCAAGGTTCAAACATCGATAATTTATACTCTTACCACAGTATTACTCTTTGCTACTAGAATGCGAGTTGTCCTTTAACGCTCCTGTGTATACATCAAAGAAGCAAGTTAACAAAACTATTGAAATCAAAGAATAGACTTTATAAGTTACAAAGTAATCACATAGTTCAAGACCAGGCAGAGGAGAGGCTAGAAATTAGCAGCGAGTAGGAGAAAGGGTTGAGAGTTCATTTCTCTCTGCTTTGTTAGTAACAGGGTTTGAGTCAATTTACCTCCACATGACCCTTTAAGAAACACTGTCTCCAATCTACGTCAAAGTTCTATTCACAAAAGAGAGGCCCAGTCTCTCCTTCAGTATTATGTTTCAGAGTGTTACACTCACTAGGTGCTAAGCTTAGTATACACTGCTTATCATTGTGTCCCAGTATACCTAATCACTCTGTCCCAAGACCTAGCCCATGTTTGGAACTGAGAGCACAGTGATGGGCTTGTTGACTGACTGAATGAATGACAAATAACTAGTCTTTCAACCTATGGAAATTTCAGTTGTAACAAAGTCAAACAACGCTGAAGTGGGAGTCTTCTGTAACATCATTTAGAAATCAATTATATTTTACAATTATAATTTACTTATGCAGAATCCTCAGGCCTCTGAGAATTGAAAACCACCTCAGACTGCAGTAGTCTAAGGTGCTAGGCAGCATTTCAGAGGCTTAGCATTTTAGGATAAACTCTTCCTCGACGTATGTGGGTAATATTAGATGTAACCTTCTTCTGTTAATTGTGCTAAGTGAATTTCTTTCATCCTCCAGTTATATTATGCTAGACTAGGAGCCATCCAATCCATCCCTCTTCACTATTCCAGGTTTCAAGAGTCAACATGCATTAGAGCAATGATTAAGACATGGAAAGCCACAACTGCTTAAAAGTTTAGCACTGACTTGGAAATGATCCAGCTAAAGGAGTTTCCTCTGGTTTTTGCTTTCTTTGTGATCCGATCTGTAACTTATGTTTTCCTTCCCTGATGACATGTCCTGATAATACAGCATATTTTTATTTTCCATTTTTATGTCTTCCTTTGCATGTCTTCTTTTTATACATTAAAGTCTTTGGTTCATTTTTATACCTGTATTTCTTAATTATTGAACTTTAAGAATTCTTTTGCATGTTTTAGGTAGCAGGGCTTTATGTCTTTGGCAAATCCATTCTGGTCAGTGGCCTATCTTCTCCTCTCAACAAAGTCTTTGACAGAATATAAGTGTTTAATCTTAACAAAGTTAATCTTGAACAATTCTTTCTTTCATGAATGTTTTTTTTTTTTTTTTTTTTTTTTTGTGGCACCAGGGATCAAACTCACAACTTCGTGGCTGCCAGACAGGTGCTTAAGCCATTGGGCCAAACTCCCAGCCCTAGTTTTTTGGGGCAGGGTCGCACCATGTAGCTCAGGCCGGCCTTGCACTTGCATTGTAGCCCACTTCAGCCTCAAACTCACAATGCTCCGCCTACCTCAGCCTCCCGAGTGCTGGGATTAAAGGCGTGCGCCACCACGCTGGGCTTCTTCCATGAATTGTGACTAGCCATTCACTTCTAAACATAAGGTCATCTAGACTTTCTATTATCTTTTAGGAGTTTGATAATTTTGTGTTTTACAGTTGGTCTTCATCTACTTTTTTTTTTTACTTAATTTTTGTGAAGGATGTAAGGTCTGTTTCTAGATCTACTTTTCTTTGCCTTTTACTGTACAGTTTTTCCAGCACCGTTTGTTTAAATGACACTTTTCTCCACTGAGTTCCTTTGTTCCTTTGGCAAAGATCAACTGACTATATTTACATGGTCCTGAAAGGGAAATTAAAATTTTAAAGAAAGCCTGCAGAGGATGCCCACCAAGACCAGGTGGACACGTCTGGACAAGTCTAATAACAGATCATGCCTTTCTTTATGTAAGCTTGTGTAACAGATGATCTTAAAAGGTAGCTTACAGTGTAACAGGACTTTTCTTCCATTGTGTAACCCATGCTTTGTCTAGCTGATGACCTTGCAATATAACCTAAAATGTTGAAAGTCCCTTAGCAACTCAAGATGTCACCCAACCCTATAGTCACACTGCACCCAATCTACCCTTGCACCTCACCACTTGTTCTCCCCATAAAAGTCCTGGAACCCCACCAGGTGGGACTTTGAATCTTTGGGAGAGATCCCTGTCAAACCCACAGATGTAACAAACCGCCTCCTAAACCTCCTTGATGGTGTTTCTTTCCATGTTTGGTCAGTTTTCCATAGCAGTCCATTTCTGGACTTTCAGTCCTGTTCCTTTGATCTATTTTTCTTTTTTAAATCAATATCACACACTGCCATAGTAACTGTAGCTTTATAGTAAGTCTTGAAATTGGGTAATTTAAATGGTAACTTAAGTCTTTGTTTCTCTGCATCAACATTGCTATTTTGGGTCATTTGCCTTCCCATATAATCTTCCTAATTTGTTTTTGGATATCCACAAAACAATTTGGTTGGATTTTGACTGAGATCACATAAAGTTGGGAAGACCTGAAGTCTTAACAATACAGACTTTCATCAATGAACATAGAATTTTAGTTAGTTATTCTCTGATTCTTTTCATGAAAATAGTGCCACATTTCCTCATATAGATCCTGTACATATTATTAGATTCAGTCCTAAGTATTTCTCCCAGAAGTGCTAATGTACATAATACTCTTCTCTAAATTTCGAATTATTTATTTTTGTTATATGTAAAAGTGATTGTTGTTTAGATAGTAATCATATATCCCACAAACTTGGTACAATCTTTTGCAAGTGCTAGTAATATTTTTAATTACTGTTTCAGATTCTTGTTTACACGATCATGTCATCAGTGTGTGTGTTGGGAAGGACAGTTTGGTTTCTTCCTTCCTAACCTGCATCCCCTTTACTTCCTTTTCTATTCTTACTGCACTGTTTGGGACTCCAATACAATGTGAAAAGCAGTGGTGACAGGGACCATACTTGCCTTGTTCCCGAGCTTAGAAAGCTTGAGTTTATCACTAATAGTATGTTAGCTGTAGTTTTTGTTTTGCAGACACATTGCTTTCAAGTTGAGGAAGTTCTATTCCCAGTTTACTTAGAGTTTTATCATGAATCTGTTACCTATTGGAGTTTGTTGATATTTTTCTATAGGTATTGATATAATTGTGCAATTTGCCTTTCTTTTGTTTGTAATATGATAGATTCTGTTATGTAACTTTTTAATGCTGAAGCCCTAAAGACTTGGGATAAGTCCCTTTGGTCATGCTGTACTCCTTTTCCTTTTTTTCTTCTTCCTCCTCTTCCCTCTCTTCCCTCCACCTTCGTTTCTGCCTCCTGCAACCTTCCTCCCCTGCCCTTCCTCCCCTCTCTGCACCTCCTTCTCTGCTCCTCTTCCTCCCAGAGCTGAATTTGATTTGCTACTATGCAGGGCTTTTGGATCTATGTTCCGGAGACAGCTCTGTCTGTAGTTTCTTTCTGTAACACAGGCTGAATAATCTTTATCTGAAATACTTGGAAACAAATTTTTTTTTTCAGATTTCAGAGTTTTCAGATTTCGTGGTATTTACATGTATTTTACCATTTAAGTATACCAAAACATAAAATTCAAAATCCCAAATGCTCCCTAATTCAGTACCTTTTGAGGGTCATGGCAGTGTTCAAAACTTTCAGAACATTTTGGGCTTTGGGATTAGGAATTCTTATTCTGTATCTATGTCTGCTTCTGATATTAGGGTTATGCCAGCCTCATAGAATGAGTTAGGAAGGTATTCCCTTTGCTTCTGTCTCCTGAGATTGTAGAAAATTGGTATTATTTTTCCTAAAATGTGTGATACAGTTCACCAGTGTACTATGATGATCTTTCATAGATGTAGGACTATTCAGATTGTCTATATCTTGCTCTGAGTTTTAGCAAATTGTCAATTACTTTCAATTTCATCTAGTTTATTGCATTTATTTACAGAATTCCTTGATTAGCCTTTTAATTGTGATGCCATCTATAGTTGTCATAGTCTCTTATTTCAGATTTTTTTTCTTTTTTAAGACAGGGTCTTGCCATGTAGTGCAGGCCGGCCTCAAACTCACTATGTAGCCCAGGTTGTTGTCAGCCTTAAGATGACCCTCCTGCTTCAGCTTCCCAAGTGCTGGGATTATAAGCATGCGTCACCATACCTGGCTCAGATTTAATTTTTAATCATCATTTTCCCCTGAATTAGGTTGGATACAGTTGTGTTGATTTTTTTAATCTTCTCAAAGATTAAAATTTTAGTATTGGTGATTTTCTCTGTTAATTTTTCCCATTGACTTGACTAGAGGCTATTAATTTTATCAGTCTTTTCAAACAACAACTTTTGGTTTTACTGATTTTCTCTATGATTTTCTATTTCCAGTTTCATTGATTTCTACTCTGATTTTTTTATTTGTATTCTTCTGCTTTCTTTGGATTTCTTATTCTTTTTCTAGTCACCTCAGGTGAAAACTTAATTGAGGTGATTTTTTTTATGAAGACAAGGAGTATTATAAATTTCCCCCTAAATATTGCTTTTATGGCATCTCTACCAAATTTAGGAATTACATTTTCAAAGTATTTTTAAATTTAAGATTTATTCTTTGACTCATGTGTTATTAGAAGTGCAATGTTTAATCTTCAAATAGTATGAGATTTTCCAGTTATCATTCTGTTATTGAATCCTGGTTTGATTTCATTATAGTCTAAAAAGAATCACTGCATGTTCTCTATTCTTTTAAATTTCTTAAGATGTATTTTATGACCCAGAATGTGGTCTGACTTGATAACTCCTACATGTGAACTTGAAAAGAATGTGTACTCTGTTGATGTTCAATTCAATGGTCAATAGATGTCAACTATATCCAGCTGATTGCTGTTGAGTTTAACTGCATCCTTACTGACTTTCTGTCTGCTGGATCTGTCCATTTCTGATAGAGGGGTGTTAAAATGGCAACTATGATAGTGAATTCATCTATTTCTCCTTGCACTTCCATCTCTTTTTGTCTCGTATTTTGACCCTCTCTTTGGGTATATGCACATTAAGCATCACTGTGCCTTCTTGGAAAGTGACTCTCTTGTTCATTAGGTAACATCCACCTTTGTCGCTAACAAATTTTCTACACCAGAAGTGTGTTTTGCCTAAAATTAAAATAGGTACTCCCACCTTTTTGGATTAGTGTTAGCATGGTATTTCTATGCCTATCCATTTACTTTTAATCTATAGGTATCTTCATATTTAAAATGCATTTCTTGAATACAACATATAGTTGGGTCTGGTTTATGGGTCCATTCCAATAATTTGCCTTCTAAATGGCATACTTGGGCCGTTGTCATTCAGGATTTCCACTGATATTGTCAGATTATTATCTATTACATTTGTTACTGCCTTCATATTTTCTTTTTGTCTTCTACCCTGCTTTTTTGTAGTTTTAACTGAATAATTTAAATGATACTATTTTTCTCTTTTTTAACATTTATACTGATTTTTATACCTCTTTAGTGGTTACCTTAGAGCAGAGGTGATGAATATATGGCTCACGTGCCACAGCACTCTGTCTGTTATCACTGAAAGCTCTAAAAGATTTGCCATCACTGCCCTAGACTCTGCAATATAACCTTTTAACTAATACAATGTCAAATTTAAATAATAATATGCTCCTTCATGGGGAGAATATCTTATAATAACAAAATAATCCCAATTTTTATCCCTGTCTTTCATAGCATTTCTATCAATCATCTTACTAATTCTTGAGTGTATAAAATCATGTACATATATAAATATATTTATAGGTAGTTCATGTAAGTATACTTAATAGAATACATCACAGTTATATTTTTGACTGAAGTGTTATGTATCAGACCAGTTAAGAATAAGAAAAATAAAAATTTAATTTTACTTTCAGCCTACAGCTGGCTACTTTATAAAGTAAAGAGGTTTCCTTAGCTCACAGGTCTGAAGGGTGAAGGGAGTGGTGTTGGCGTTGGCTTGATTCTACAGTCATGTTAGTGGTGTCATAAGTGGAATGCATCTGGGAGGGAGTGAACCCTTGGTAAGACACAAAGTCAAAGAGGCTGCTGAGCAGTCATGCTTGTCCTTTAAATAACAGCCCTCTCACATGCACTAACTTGGGAGTCCCACAAGAACTACCTTCATCTTTTCTGATTCTCAAAGATCTAAGGACTTCCTAAGAAATGTGGCCAGCTCTTAATATTGTCATACAGAGAACCAAGTCACCACACCAAGAATCCCTGGAGTAGTCATTTCAAACTATATCCAGACGATAGCAATACAGTACAGAATGCTAGTCTAGTATTTGGCTTTTGTTTTTGGTTTGGTTTTTCTCCCTGAAATTTTGATGTCTCACCATTTCTCTCCCTCTACCCCTCAATCCCTCTCTCACTCCCTGTTGTTCAGTGCTGGAGGTCGAACTGAGGGTCTTGCATATGTGAGGGATGCTCTTTACCACTGAGCTACATCCCCTACTCTATTCTCTTTCATACACAGTTTCTGAGAAGTTGGCTTTAATTCTTATCTTTGGTCCTCTGTAGGATCTCCTCCTCTTTTGTTCTTTTTCCAGACTTTTCTCGTTTCTTTTCGGTAAGTATAACGCACCTAGAGAAATTTTTGTTTTTGTCAGGCACTTTTCTTGGCGTTTTCTTGTTCTCTGAACTTCCTGGATTTGTGATTTAATGTCTGACATTAATTTGAAGAAATTCTCGGTCATCATTGCTTCAAATGTTTCTTTAGGCCACTCTTTCTTCCCCTTCTGAAATTTCCATAAAGTTTAAGTTACACTTGATATACTTGTTTCACAGTTCTTGGATACAGTCTGATTCTTATTTCTTTTTCCATTTTGGAAGTTTCTATTTGAAAGTACTTAAGTGCAGGGATTCTTTCCTCAGCCATCTCCTGCCCAAAGACATTCTTCATTTCCATGAGAATTTTAAAAAATCTGTAGCATTTCTTTCTGCTTAGAGTTTCCATATTTCTGTCTACATAGTCTGTCTGATCTTGTATGCTGTCTACATGCAAGAACTTTTCACATATTTTTCATGATTATTGTAAATTCTATCACAATTGTTATAAATTGTTGTAAATAATAATTTCAACACCCCTGCCCTATTGGAATCTATTGCGGATGTTGTCTTTGTTCTTAACACTGTTTTTTTTTCTTTTATTTCTTTTGTTTTTTGCCCTTTAATACGGTCTGTAATTTTTTTCCTGATAATCAGAGTAGGTAAAATGAACTGTTGTGAACAGGCCTGCAGTGATGTGGTGGTGAAGTGTGGGGAGGGTAGCATTTTGTAGGACTGGGCACGCCTATGATTAATGTCAGTCTCCAGTGAGCCTTGTGTCTTGGCTCTGCCCTTTACCAGTGTTTCTTGGTCTTTTCTTCACAGGTGGTGTGGAAAGACTGTTGTTGGCCAGAACTGGGTATTTCCCTTCCCCTAGGGTTCACAGGTTCTGAAAGCCCTCATTAGTTTAGGTTCTGGTAAAATGGTCTCTCTTTTGGGCAGTCCTTGTTAAGAACAGCCTGCTCTGGCATATTTCAAATGACTTTTCTTTGCCTCCTGCCAGTAGCAGTGGGAGATTTTTCTTTGATATTTACTGTGAATTAAGTTTTTTGGGGTTAAAACTCACAAAACTGTGCAGTTCCCCCTGTGATAGGCTATCTTGGAGTTTTTAACACTCAGACTTGTCTACAAGGAGCCTTTGGTAATTCATCAATTGCAGTTCAGGCTTTTCTACCCCAGGACTGGCTCCCAGGGAGGTCTCTGCTCAGAGATTCTACTCCTCCATTGTAATTCTTCGTGTCTACCTGTGTCTCCTACTCAGAGGGTAGCAGTTTTTCCTGTGACCTCACAGCTCTGACAGATCTAAGAAAGGCTGTTAATTATTTGGTTTGTTCAGCTTTTTACTTGTAGTTAGAATAGAGTGGCAACTTCGAAGCTCCTCACATGCTAGACTAGAAACTTGAAGTATCCTCTCTTTACTTTTTTGTTCCTCTATCTGTGAAGCTCAGAGACTTGGACTCCCGTTGAAAGAGGTGTAGTGAAAGCACTGTAGCTCAGAGGAGCTGAGCTGGCTCTGCATCATAGGGGTCTGCCTGGCTCTGAGCAGAGAGAGAGACTTAGTAAGGAGTCCTGTGGTGAGATCTCTGGACTGTAACACCTTGTGTCTAATTTGAAGTTTTCCTTTTTACACATGCTTCCTCTACCTACTTCCAAACTTTTAGTAGATTTTCTTAAAATATTACAATTTGCTATTTTTTTGTGTGTGTTTTAGGAGATTAAGGAATGAGCCAGTATTTGGGGTTGGAAAAAGAGCACTGCATATGGGCAAGTAACTGAATGATGGTCAAATTCAGGCAAAGATTTTAATTCCCACACAGAAGATGAATGCTGTATCAGTTAGGGTTTACTAGAGGAAACAGAAAATACACAAGATATACAAAGGTATAGAAATGACAGGATAGGCTTACGATGGTCAGCCACAGAGTCGGATGAGGAAGCGTGTGAAAGTTGTTTGCACGCTGGAGGCCGAAGGACTCTATCCAAGATCTGGGGTTCACACCAGTGTTCTGTGCAAGTCTGCACCAGCAGGCTGATGGGTCTGCGACAGAGAGCCAAAAGGTCTACGCTGGAGCCGAAGAGTCTAGGCCGGAAAGCAGAACAGTCTACGCTGGAAGCCAGGAGACGATGTCCAAACCAAAGGCAAAGGCTGGAACTCCTCCAAAGAAAGTTGCCAGCATAAATAGGGATGTGGAGAAGAAGAAGGAGGTGTTGTGGCTTCTTCCAAGAGTTGCTGTTCGAGCCCCTGGTTCTCCTGGAGGAGCTTGTCATGCTGGCTTCCCCAATATGGATTCGGCCATTATTGTCAGAGGAGCTCGGGACCTCACCGGTGAGAGTGGCTGTGGTTCACGTTGCGGGAGCTCCGCTCCTCATACTGTGCATTGCTTTCTGGCTCCAGAGGGGAGGCTGTGTGCTGGAGAAGCTGGTCACACTGGGCTTCCTGACCTGTGCTCAACTGTTCTCCATCGTCGGAGGAGTGCGGGACCTCGTTGCCATTGGGGATGACTGTGGTGCTCTTCAGGGCAGCCCTGCTTCTTCTTTTGAGCGTGACTTCTTGGCTCCTATGTAGAACCCTCAACACACTGCACAGCTCCTTCACCCTGCTGGCATAGACTCTCTAGTTCCACCGCTGACCTGTGGCCTTCCCAGCACAGAACTGTAAATAGTCTGGCATGAGCCCTTATTGTGGGCTCTTAGATTTCCAGTTGGTACTGTGGGAGGCACTGTCATGTGTTTTGGGTCTCTAGTGGGACTCTTGCATGATATTGCTGTGGGATCCAGGCCCTCGGTTAAATATCCTGGGTCTTAGAGTAATGGACAGATTTTCCTGCACTTTCTTGTGTTTAACTTTGGGTGACTGTTATAAAACAATATTACAAACCCTGTGTCCTGTATGTAGTTGTTCTCCATGTAATCCCTGACTACAACAAATGGCAACCATCAGACTTGCAAATATGAGCTTGCAGCATCAAAAGGCAATAATAGGCCACCAGGAGAGGTGTGTGTCAATAAGATGCATTATGAGAAGGTTCCAGAAATATTTTGGGTAAAGAATCAGGGGGAAATTATACTTCCAGAAGTCAAATGAGATGATGTTTCAGACTCATGCTACTTGGGCATTAAGAGGGAAGCAGATACCCCCAAATGCTGGAGAAGTCAGGGACATGCAGGGAATACCTGTCTACTCTCCTGGCCTCTACTTCTCTTGATTAAAGCCCCTTCACACAACCCTACAGTTTGATGGTTCCTGCCCCAGTTTCTTCTTCTCAGATTGGCTCTCTGGGACACTGCTTTCCCAGTAAGATGAAAAAAAAATTTTTTTTACCGATTACTTTTCCTTTTCCCTAGTACCCCATCATCTACAGACTGTTTTTGCTTTTGACATAAAAGTAGGAACTAAGCATGTCAAACTGTAAATGAATAAAATTCAGAAGTATCTTCTCATTCTGCAGCTTTCTTCTGTGATTTATTAAAGATTTAGTGTCTGACTAGGGTTCTGCTTATTAACCTACAATGGCAGAATAGACAACAATAAAAGCAATTTCCCAAAGGATTTGTTTAAGATGGAGTGCTGAGCCAGAAAATACACCTAGAAGCTACTTCCCCATATCCAAAGCATCATAAAGAGTTCCATGATGACACAGGTCAGGGACACCTGCCAGTTTCAGCAACATATGGTGCACATTTACTGCATGTGAGTTCTGGGCTCTCCCTGTCATGAGCCACTAAGAATCATTATTGATAGTTGTCATCCCTACCTCTCAGTTATATTTGTTCATTAAATCTTAATGTGTGTCTGTTTAATAGCTTGAGATTCTTCCATTGAAACCATTTCATCTACTTATTCATCACCAATGTCTTGGTCTACAATGCATTAGCTTCTGAACAATTCTCGCCCCTTTGTTTCACCTTCCAGAAAGAAATGAGGAGATTATCTGAAAAGCAAGCTTGGTCATGGCAACTCCTATGGAAAGCACTGCAGTGGGTTTCCATGGCTCTTACAAAATTCTTAATGAGGCCAACACTGCCCTGAGTTGCCTGGCCCCACCTAAATCTCAACCACTGCCTTGGCTTCAGCATTCCATCTTATCGACATTTTTCCAATTCCCCTCCTGCCACACAACATTTGGAAATGATCCTTCATCCCTCCTCCTTCACACAAAATCTCCTTCATCCTCCAGACCTCAGTTCAAATCTTCCCCTTCAGAGATTTTTCCCTGATTCCTGACAAGGTGAGATCCCACCGCCAGCCCATAACTCTGGCACATAGTCCTGCTTATCTGTTTTGAAGCGTCTCACACAGTGGCTGCTTACAAATGTTTATCTGTTAACACAAAAATATTACACAGATATAATTTGGATGGATTCAACACATGCAGAGAATCCATACTTATAAATTCAGCCCCATGTAAATGCATGGAGCTGAATTTTTGCATGGTGGACGCACCCATGTCACCAGCACTCAGATCAAGAAAACGACCACAGCTGCTTCCCAGAAGCAGCACTTTCCAGGGACTACACCATCCTAGAAGGGTAGTGGTCACTGTTTTGACTTCTGACACACAAGCACATTTTTATTTTTAAAACATCCCACATTTAACTTAAAGTGTGAGTCTGGTTCCTTCCCACAATAATTTTCTATGTTGTCTCATTTTTTTTCAACGCATGTCACACAGGTAAATGTCATATGCCTGGCAACCTATAGTTTTTTTTCTTTTTCATCATATTACATTCCTGTGACAGTTTGATTTTCTGCCTCTACCACTAAGTATAATCTCTACAGGGATCAAGCCATCAGCAGTATCTGCTCCTGATTTTCTTCCTAGCTTTTAAAACAGGCCTGGTATGTCCATTGTGTATGCTCCATTAATATGGTTAATACATTAATAAGTAGGTCAGGCACTGGGACACAGTAGTGAGCAAGAAAGACATACATACTCACTATGTCTGTGCCCTTCCAGTTGGTAGAGTTTATCATAATACCTCTCCAAATTGATGTGCTAATCCTAGTTTTTTCCTTCCTCCAATGGATGTTCCACACCCTGGAGAGCTCTTCCCTGAAGCTTCTACCCTGCTCTAGTAAAGGGGCCATTGACAAACTCCCTTGCCTCCACTCACCTGCCCTAGCTCAGTCACTCTGGGTGGATGCCATGGGGTTTAAAAATGGGGTTGGGGGTGTCCCTCTGCTTTCGTGCAATAAAGCTCAACACAACCAGGAGAAATAGATAAGGTGATAAAAGACTTCACCCTTTGGAGTGGGAGTTCAAGTGAGAGTAGGTTCAAGTCTAAATGCTTTCAGTTTCTGAATGACCCTAGGAAATCACTCAGTTGTTTGGGTCTAGGTTTCTCACCTATCAAATGAAAGGTTAGAATGACAAAAGCACTAGGGTTCCTTTTAGTGCTAGTTGTCTGATTGTTATGACACAAAGAACCAGTGCCTAAAAGCAGACAATAAAACATCTTTCCACAGATGGCCTAAATTCCAGTGATGATTTAATTCCCACAAAGGAGTCTTAACAGTTCTGAAGCTCTGTTTGGTTTCTTCATTACACAGGTCAGTCTTACTTGAAACCTCCTCCCCAATAAGACATACTGCAAATAGCAACAGCCGAATGTAGACAAACAGTCCTTTAGGAGAGTTGACATGGATAATCAATAACATCTTTGTGAAAATGTCAGCAAGTAAGGGTATTTTCTTTTAGAAATTCTCTTTAGAAAATCGTCTTTCAGAACACCATAACTGATTTCCAGGGATGCAACAGTTACAACGTCAAGGCAATAAGGTTTTGATTCCTACTTGATAATTAAAGAAACTCAGCAAGAGCCCCACATCCTTATCTGATTGGATCATGCAGAGTTGAGATTCATGGGAAATGATCTGCTGTCTGAAAATCCACATCCATACCAGATTTCACAGCTGGGCCTCTTGGTACTTGGCACCACAATGCCCCACTGTTGGAAGTTCTTTAGTGTTTGTGGATTGCTGCAACTCTCAGGGTGAGGAATAACTCCCTAAGAGTGGTAACTGCTTGGTCTCTACTTTGCTCAATACCCAAGATACTAAGGACACCTGCAGACTTTGGGGACTGAGAATATGGTCACTATGAGCTGTTCTGGGTGATTTTGAAGCTAATCTCTAAGTCACTGTCTAGCTTATTTCCACAGAAATACTTGGATTATATATTATTGACTCCATGTAACATATAAAGAAACTTAATCACTTTTCTGATATCAGAGTACCAGGGCAGAACAGAATTAGGTTTCAATTCCTATCTTAGGACTCGGGTTCATTTTATCAGTTACACTAAGGAGACCTTGCAAAGGCTGCAACTTCTCTTCCCTGATCCTCTAGTACATGAAAAGTCATGGCATATTACAAAGTCAGTCATGTAAACTGGGCAGAGTAGCCTCATATGCCCACATCTCTCTTACCAGTCACTGAGCATGAAAGGGAATGGCTGGGTGTCACCCAGGGGTGCCAAATCATCAGGCTCTTGTGGGCATTGCCCAAAGCCAGATATAGCTTGCAAAGTGTTTCCTCTGACCCTTGTTAAAATGATGGAGTTGGAAAGCCACTCAGAAAAAGTAAGTGGGAGCAGCTTATCAGGACTTGGGTTGGAAGAAATAGTTCAGAGAAAGGAGAGTAGACGATGGATTTTAGTTTCTTGGTTTTGTTTTGGTGGAATGCATCATTTTGTTCCAGAGTATAGCACTGTGCCTAATGCATAGTAAGGGACATGGGGCAAACCAACAAATTAATATGTGAATAAACCTCATGGAGGAAAGCACTGGAAAGGTCATCAGTTTTCCTTTACCTTCAATATGGCTCCATCATTGACTAACATTCAGACATCCTCATCCTCAAATATACACTGAAGTTAATTCTTCTCCCAACATGGCAATCATCATGAACTACTCTTTCTTTTACTATCAGACTTATAGAAAACAGTAGTTTACAATCACTACCTCTAGTTTCCTGTCATCACCTTCTCCCCTATAACTGTATGAGGTATGAGTCACTCAATTACAATAAAACTCCATCTTTTTCTTTTACTCCCAAGTACTTGAAGCATCTAATGACATGGTGGGGTCCCTCCTTTGAGGGTAATGCCTACATTCTCTAAACATGTTCCTCCTAGTCCATTCAGGAACCAGGTACCTTGCCCTGTAATCTCCTCTATGCTCATGCTTCCAGACAGGCCTAGAAAACATCTGTTCTATATGAAGTTAGCTATCTCCCTGTCCCATGCTCTATCTGAGGTAATTTGCTTGAGCCTGGAATTGGCAACTTATTCAAGGATAAGGAATATGCAAACTAGGCGTGACCTATGAGGTGAGCTGAGCTAAAAATTCTATTCATATTGGAATCAAATACGCAATTACTTGATTCCATGAATTTGGATTGAAAAATATGAAAAGAGCCAGGCAGAAGCAAAAGTGAAGCTGAAATGTTGTATAAAAGATTAGGAATCATGGAAACTAAAATTTCCAATAAACCAATGTTCTTAGGATTGAGAAACATTAATAATTGGAAAGTTTAATGGAAAACAGGAAGATAAGGTAACATAATGAAAGCTGAAGAAGAATTAAGAAGTTATGAGAAGAGAAGTATACAGTGAGAAAAGCTAGGTTATATTACTATGCTAGAAAGAAGAACCATGGATTCTTAAGTTTTTAAAACCTTAGTGTAAGTAGACTTGGATGTAGAATGCATTATTGTCAATTATAGTTTTAAGGAGGTTCAACCATAGAATGATCTCCTAAGGTTTACCACTGTGGTTTCCATTCTGATTTGTGGCTATTCATTCATTTTAAACTTTCTGGGGAGACCCTATTGCAAGCATACAAAAAGAAGCTAATTGGGCTATGCAGAAGCTGAAGATGATACCATTTTTCCATAGTACAGTGATAGAAATGTTAACAGTTCAGAGACTTGAAATGTTGTAATTAATTCATCTAACATCTATCAATAGGGCAAGTATGATTTCCTACTTTACAAAAACATGGGAAAGTCAAAAGTCCCAGTGACAATAGGTGTCATATCCCATAAAGTCAGTATATTTTTCTTCACTGAACTCTGTAGATTTTACAGATTTCAATGGTAGTTATCCTTTCCCCTCCCGAGTCTTCCTTTGTCTATCATATATCTGGGAAAGTTCACTATTTCAAAGATTAGCTCAAGTGGATTACATTAAACTAAAAAGCTTTTACACAGCAAAGGATACAAAACCAAAAAAGAAATCTTATGGAGTGGGAGAAAATATTTGTGGACCATTCACCTGACAAGAGATTAATACCCAAAGTATATAAAGAACTCATATAAGTCAATAGTAAAAAAACATTTAGAAAATGGTTAGGGAATCTGAAAAGAAATTTTTTCAGAAGAAAATATATAAAATGGCCAACAGCTATATGAAAAAGAATACTTAACATCCCTAAACAAAATCAAAATACACATGAGGACTACAATGGAATTTCACATCATAAATGTTAGGATAGTATTATGGTGTGTGTCTAGATGTTTCCCCAAAACCTCATGCAGTCATGGGGGTGGGCTTTTCAGAGGTGGCTGAATCTAGAGTTTGTAGTTGATTAATGGTACCATGATGGGATTAAGGGTGTGAGTGCTACACCCACCCTATGGTGGGTAACCTGCTTACAATATAAAGGACAGAAAGAATCTTATTTCTCATTGCTTTTTGGTATCTTCTGTCCACCATGAACTGTTGCCCCTCTGCCATGTGCCACCCGGCCTCAGAGCCAACCAATTATGGACTGAATCCTCTACAAACTGTTAGCTAAACAAACGTTTCTCCCTTTAACATTGGGGGTCAGGTGTTTTGTCTCAGCAATAAGAAAAATAACTAAGACAGGTAGCTATTATTAAAATTAAGAAGTAGGCTGTCATCAGGACTCTCCACAGGAAGCCAGCACTGACAGGGAGAAGCAGCCAGCCCAATCCCCATGTGCACTCAAGTTGCCATTGGGACTTTCCCACAGGTAGCCAGTGTGAGTCAGGACAACCAGCCAGCCACACCTTGGAGAAGGTGTGATTGTCTAGAGTAGCCCGCCCCACACCCCACTGCCTACTGGAGAACCTGGGTTAGGAGAAACCCAGGTGCCTAACCCATCCCCCTACACTGTGGACAGGTAGACAATATGGGAAGTGCATGAGACTCCACAACCCACTCATCCAGAGGAACACAGGAAAATACCAAGACAATTGAGCAAAAGGCCATCTCTGGCCTCCAGCCCAAACAGAACAAATTCAGGAGACAAGCACATGGAAGAAAGTGTAAGTTGCACACCTGAAATTTCTGGGATGAGAGCAACTGAAGTAAAAAAACTCTTCATGAGGTTGTAAAAGAAATCAGATCAGAAATAATATCTCAGGTAAAAGAAGAAAGACAAACATAATAAAACAATTGCTGAGTTTATCTAAAAAAAAAAGAGCAGCATAGGAGAATGAGGGAAACCTTGAGTGAACAATATAGAGAAGAACTGGAATGCATGAAACAAACTCAAAGAGATATCCAAGAAATTAAAAACTCCATTGAAAGTTGGCAGAGCCACTTGAAAGAAACTGAAGATAGACTTTCAGACCTCGAAGACAGGATGGCAACTAGCAATCATGAAAGGAAAGATCTCTTAAAAATAACAAGGAACCAGGAAATAGTGATTCAATGGCTACAAGATGATGCAAATAAAAATAATTTAAGAATAACAGGTGTAAGTGAAAAAGCAGGAGTCAGCACGAATGACATAGAGAGACTATTTACAGAAGTAATAGATGAGAACTTCCCAAGCATGGGAACTGGCATACAGATAGGTGAGACATATAGAACTCCAGCTAGTCATAACCAAAATAAATCTACACCTAGACATATAATAATCAAGATCCCAGAAATGCAGCACATAAACAAAGTATTAAAGGCTGTTAGAGAAAAGAAACAGATCAGCTATAAAGGAAAACCTATCAGAATCATGACAGACTTCTCAACACAAACCGTCAAGTTAAGAAGAACTTGGAGTGAAGTATTTCAAGTCCTGAAAGAAAACAACTTCCAACCAAGATTGATGTACCCTGCAAAACTATCTTTCAAAATTGATGGAGAAATAAGGTACTTCCATGACAAAGAACAACTGAAGGAATTCATGACAACCAAACCAACTCTACAAAGAGTACTGAAAGATATTCTACCAAAGTGTTTTTTTGTTTTGTTTTGTTCTGTTTTGCAGTACTGGGGATTGAACTCTCAACCTTGCACCTGCCAGGCAGGAGCTTAAGCCACTAAGCCAAACTCGCAGCCCTTGAAAGATATTCTAGAGAGAAATAAAAATGACCCCAATCCCAAGAACAACAGCAGAATGGGATCACAGAGTGGGGCACACTATTGAATGGAGGGGAGAAATAGGGAGCCATCAGCAGGAAAAAAGCATGGCAGAGATGAACCAGGGCATGTTGGCCATAACTATTAATGTAGATGGCCTTGATTCACCAATAAAAAGAAACATAGGCAGAGGGGATCAAGAGACAAGATCCATCAATATGCAAGAAACACATTAACTCGAAAGGAAATTGATAGACTGAGATTCAGAGGAGAGAAAACAATGCTCCACGTCACAGGGAACCAGAAAAAAGCAGGGATAGCTTGCCCTTGATGGATAAGATTGGATAAGAAAGGTGTGGCATGTTTATACAATGGAAAACTACTCAGCTATAAAGAAGGATAATCACAAGGCTCTTGTAGGTACATGGATGTAATTTGTGATCATGCTCTTGGGTGAAATGGTTCAGACTCACATAGGTGAACGTTGTGTTGTCTCCCTAGTGTAAAAAAACTGAAGGAGTTAGAGGGATCCAAAATGTACAATACATATTGTGAAAGTGAAAGGGGAGGAAATCTCAAAAAAGGGGAGGTGGTGTGGTAGCCATTGTTAATTCTCTATTATTTTGTTTTAAAGTCTTGTATCATTTTCATTGTTTTGTTTTGATTGGTCTTATTCTATTTTGTTTGTTTGATTTTATTATATCTGATGTCATGGGCAGTTATTTGAGTATAACAAGATATTTTATGATAGCCATTGTTGACTTCCTATTATCTTGTTTTGAAATCCTGTTTCACTTTCATTCTTTTGTTTTGATTGGTTTTATTCTGTTCTGTTTCATTTGATTTTATTAGGTCTGACGGTATGGGCAACTATTTTGAAGATAACAAGAGGGAATATGGTTCCCATTGTTAATTTCCTATTATCGTGTTTTGAAATCCTGTCTCACTTTCACTCTTTTAATTGACTTTATTCTGTTTTATTTTGTTTGGTTTTATTCTCTTAAAAATAAAGTAAGGAAGTAACAAGTGTTGGTGAGAATGGAGCAGAAAAGGACTGTTTGCATCTGCTGGTGTGAAAATAAATGAGTCACAATGGAAAACAAAATGATGTTCATCAAAGTAGAATAAAAAGAACTACCACATGGCCCAAAAATCCCAGTACTGTATATTTATCCAAAGGAAATGAAATTATATTGAAGAGATATCTATTCTCTTATGTTCACTGCAGTATTATTTATAACAGATAAGGTATAGAATCAACTGACATGTCTATGAATGGTCAACCTGAACTGCATAGTGAGACCCTGTCTCAAAAAAACCAAAACAAAACCAAAAAGATACATAAAAAAGGATAGATTCTAATAAATACTGAGGTCAATTTTTATTGAATAAAAGTTGAAACATAGAAGAATGGAATGGTGGTTACTAGAATTCGGTGGTGAGGAGGAGGGACTGGGAAGATGCTGCTCAAAAGGTATAAAATTTCAGTGAGACAAGGAATAAATTGAGATCTGTTGCACAACAGGATACCTATAGTTAGGAATAGTGTATTATTGAAAATTGTGGAATGAGTAGATTTTAAGTGTTCTCACTACAAATAAATGAAATACAATAGCATGTGACATAATACATACGTGAATTAGTTTAATGATTCTACAAGGTTTACAATTCAAACTTCATATCATGCAACATGAATATATAGAGTTTTGTCATTTGACAAGTAAATAAACAAGAACTGCTTTCTCTGTATCCTACTAACAATAATATAAAACAAAGATGAGCTCAGAAGGGAATGCCAGCTAGAGGAACTGGAAGTTCTAGAAGGGTGTGACATTGTAACTGAAGTGCTATTTCTCAGGCACTAGGAGAGTGGTGGAGAACTAAGGGCACATGTACGACAGCAGGTTGCTTGCATCACTGAAAATCTCTAAAAGTTTGCCATCGCTGCACTAGGATATAATGAAGGTGGTGGAATCTATGCGTACTGAAACAGTTTGTCCGAAGTAAGAAAGCATTTAGTGGCCCAAAACATTAACATCAAACACAGCAGGGCTGAAGAGCATTGCTACCGTAATAGACCAAATTTCTCTTGCTGAAACCACTGAATATTTTTTAAATCACATTCTTCACATTCTTTACCCTCTAAAGCTCATGTAGAAGGTTATCAGTTTAGAAGATCAAATCCAGAACAAGAATCAATTATTCCTTACGTGACAGCTTCATTCAGAGAATTCTATTTCTGCTCTTAAGAGCCCGGCAAAACAAAGGAAGCACAGCATGCACCAGAGGAAGACTTGAGATTCCTTTCCAAGGAAAAAACTGCTGATTAAAATAAAGTTCAAAATCTTATTATAAGTGGAAAATGCCTTGAGCTAAATGATTTAGATCCAGGGCTGAAGCACAATTTCTTTACCATGTGTGGATTTGCTGTCAAGTCTCTGCTAGTTTCTTCTGGAGGGTCAAATGTCCTCTGCAATGAAGGGCAACATCCCTCAATTTCAGACCAAACCCAAAGCAAAGTTTTCAAGAACAGACATTCTTTCCTTTCTCATACTCCTGAAATGTGGGCCTGTATCTGGAGATAAATGGGGAAACTTTTGGAAAGTGAGTGCAATACGATCATTTCTCTTAAACCCCATGCTCTAATATCTGCTCTAAATAAGTCAACATTTTAAATAAATACAGCATGCTGACCATGTAATTGGAGTTTCAAGTTTCCTAATTTCATAACCCAAACAGCCTCCCATTTCTGAAATGCTCTTAGAAATTCCAGAGGTCTAACTGCTTTACAAGTAATGAAAAACATGTGAAAAACATACTGTTTTACAATAGACCCAAAAGAAACTTTAGAAGTAACTGATTTTTAGTGCCTATTTTTCCTGGTGAGAGCTCTAACTTGTAACATATTTGGTTCATTTACCTGGAGGGGGCACCAAAAAAGAGACTCATCATTTGTCTTTCTTCCTGTCAGTTTCATTTGACTGTAATACTATACAATGGTTAAGAGAACAACCTCTGTATTAGATAGCTAGGATTCAAAGAGGCTCCCTAATTATATAATTCTTGTATTGATTATGTAACCTTGAAATCAGATGGGAGAAGAAAGAGTACATTTAAATACATTGTTGAGTACTTAAAACAGTGCCTGGCATATAATGAGAGCTCATAGGATTCTAACATAATCGGTTCCACAAAATGCTATTTCTGGATTATAAAATGATACCTACAACAAAATCTTACCCTAGCACCCAGCATATAATTCTCAACAAATTTGTTCTTACAATTATCCAGGAGGTTTGGAAACAGCTTTCTAGAGTGCAGACTACTTACTGATCATAAAAGCAACAGAACCGATGATTTATTTTACTGCAAAATGGAGATATCTTGTTTTTTGGAAGGACTTTCATGAGTTATATAATATTGAACACAGAATGACTAACACCAAAGCCTTAAAACTATTGCTTTCTTTCTACAATGTGTTTAAGGGAATCTCATAATATCTGGCATCCATACTTTTGCTCAATGGAGTAAACAAGAATCATTACCTTGGCCTTGCAGGTTAACAATTACCAACTAAAGACTTAACAATTTTTATCAAAGTCCATATTTTGATTTTTTAGTGCTCAGTGATTATTATTAACATGTTTAGTAAACTCCATGTAATTCTCAAGTGAGAGTGAGAGGGTCATGTGAAGAAGTGTGCTACGACAAAACAAAGAGTTAAGCCTCCTTATATTACATTTAAGTAAGCACTTGGACTTATTGAGTTTGAGCTGATGGTAAAATTTAAGGCTTTAGAGCTTGGAAGAGTACAAACACAGCCAGTGCACCATCCTGATGAACATTCTGTTGGGTGGGCTGCGTGGGACACAGCTTATTTAAACATCATCCAGACAGTTGTCAATTTCTCTGGAAAGAAAGTGCCTCTTTCCCAGAATCCCAATAGAAGTTTCACAGCACTGTCTCATGGGCCTTGGTCAATCATGTGTTAGTTCCTGGCGACCACATTATCTGGGGCCAGGGTTGTGTTCTAGTTAGGATAAATTACCCTATTTGGCCAGATTGAGCTATGTTCTCAACCCTGACTTCTGGAAACGTCAAGTGAGTTCCATCCAAACTGTATAGAAAAAAAGAGAAGGTAGGCAGATACCACGAAGAAGAGGTGGGTACTCCTTCTGAAAGAAAAGGCAATAGGTATTGGACAGGTAAACCTAAGAGTTATCCATTCTATCTGGTTCTGGTTCTACCTCTGCTCACTCTAGGACTATGAGTAAATCACATGATCTCTCTAAAATACAGTTTTCACATCTACAAAATGAAAGATTTGAACTAATCAGATTGGGGTTTCTTAAATTTGAGAGAATCTAAGGCTTCTCTGAAGGGTTCCTAAAATAGTTTTTTAGACTCTACTGACAGACGTCCTGATTCAGTAGGTCTGTAGTAGGGAACAGGATTTGGTTTTCTGTCAAGTACTCGGATGATGCTGTGGCTGATCTGGGACCACACTTGTAGTAACACTAAGCTAAAGGATAGCTCAGTTTCTTGGCAGGCAGTGATGCTTTGAGCAATTAAAAGACTTCATTCTGATACTCAAACTAGAGCTTCTGCTCCTGCAGAATGGGAAGGACAACATAAGGCCTTGTCCTAACAGCTTTCTCATCACCAAGGCACCCACAACTACCTGGCACCCACAACTTTAAGAAGCAAAGGTTTATTTTGGCTCAGAGTTTTTAAAAGTTCAGGCCATAGTCAGCTGGCATTCAGGCAGGGAGGCATGACAGAGGGGCATGACAGGAGAGAAACAGCCTATGGTGTGGCGGCAGAGAGATTGCAGCAGAGAGAGATCAGAGGAGGAGGGTAGAGATACACCCTCTCGGGCTATATCCGCCGTGACCACCTCTTCCCAACATCACATTTAGCTATCATACCTATATTTAAATCTCTACCGAGGCAGCTCTGAAGTAATCTGTTCTCATTAACTTCCTTCCACATTCTCACAACTGTGGTCTGAAAAAGTTCCACAGGTAAGCAGAGGGCATTTTTTTCCCCCTCCTGATTAAGGACAGATTTTGGTGACAGGTAGGCCTGGAGTCCAGTATTCATTCTTGTATTTATTCAAGACCATGTGACCTTGGGCAGGGTACATAATCCCTCCGTTCTTTAGTTATAAAATTGGGTGTGGGTAAGACCTACCTGATGGGATTGCTTTAAGGATTAACGTAAAGAGGCATAGGTTTTGGCACAGTGCACGCACATAAAAATGCAATAAATGCTGCAACATCACACTTTAAATTCAGGTCCAGGATGTCTTTGCACACTCCACAGCTAAACTTCATCTAACAACGTGTGCTCACATTCGTCCTGTTATTCATGTCAACTCCTAGTTATGTTTTGGGTAAAAGGTATTCTGGGGTCAAATGTGTTTGGAAAATGCTCTGTAAAAGAAAGTTTTATTTACCATGCAATTTTTAGGGTTTTAATATGGTACTTTCCACTGAGAACCTCCAAAAGGGTTCCTGTGGTTCCCAAAACTATTGGACCATCAAACTTTTTTTTTTTTAAATAAGGAAGGACCATTAACACAATTAAAATTTTCTGACATTGCAGAAGAAAGGCTGGGAAGCTCTGCTCTTGAGCTAAACTGTACTTAAAAGGCTACAGGATGCTGATGCGTAGGCACGTCCAGGGATGTGCTACTGTGCCTGTGAACCCACACTGAGTATTGGTGTAAGTGATGTATCATTTCTGCGTAATTCCCATATATTCTGACACTGAGGTTACATTTTAGCAACAATTTAGCAGATAATATCTTTGATCAGCAGATGTAAACATTTTGAAGCTGAAGAGTTTCTAGTTTCTGCTCTGTTGTCATTCAGAGTGAGGGGTAAGACCTGGGTAAGTGCTATGTAACCATCCTCACTGTCAATGGGAGGAGAGAGTAGGAGACCACTTGTGAGAATGTCGAAGGAAGTTAGCAAGGACCGGTAATGCTTTGCGAAATAGTAGGGAGGAGGCTTCAGTGGCTCAAGTAGCAGCTATCATCGCTGCTATCTATCAAAGGTATTTGCGACCTCTCTATGAGGTTTTTGGCTTCTAACAAAGTTATTAAAGTGTCCCAGGTCAAGAGCCAACTGTAAGTGCAGTCAAGATTATACCAGATTTATCTATAATATAAAAATGTGATTCTAGTGATGAAATTGGGTGAGGAAGTGGCTGCCTTTTTACAAATAGCGCTAAATGCAACTGAGAGCTCTGAAAAATGAAGCGTACTGGACACTTGGGCCAGTTACCCTAATTTGAGTTCAGTGAAACTGTTACGTCAGTGCACTTCTCTGGGATTGTGTGGGACACGTGGAATTTTCCCAAGAACATAAAATAAATTAAATAACTATGACATGGCTTCCACCAGCTTCTTGTTCCCTACTACATAGGTCTGGCTAATCTTACCCAATTAAGAGGAGCTGAACTTTAAAAAGTATAGAAAACAGGCTGCTCATGTTGAAGCACTCGTCATTAAAAAATAAACACATTAGTCTTACTGCCATCCGCAAGGCTGAGACTCCCCATCTCTTGGCTCCAGCGTTCACCAGCTGGCCTGTGGCTCCAGCTCTCACCAGCTGGCCTGTGTCATCTCTCCATTAGTGCAGGGTTTTTGAAAAGCTCCACCAAAGATGGACTTGAGATTGGGGGACCTGCCACTTCCATTTGCTGGAATGCACTGCTTGCATTTTTAGAAGTGTGGCACACAAGTATGGTGCTTTTTAATTGCAAGGAGAGCAAAGTGTTTTGAAGGCAGTTGGCAGGCCTCGTGGAAACTCCTGCCAATGGAGCTTCCTATAGCAAATTTCATCTACCCCGAGGCTTAGGTGACTCACATGGCTCTTTAGCAAGCCACTCTTTCGGCAAACCCAGTCCTTGGCTTTCCTTTCTTGTGTTCCCAGATATACTTTAGAGCCCATGAGTGTTGAGTTTAGACAGGGCACTGATCCACTTTCCTGCCCTGACAGTAGGGGCTGTGGGAAACTGGTCAGTGTGACACATTGTTCAAAGCAGCCAGGGAAACTTTCAGCCCTCCCAGGCCCAGGGTCCTCTGACAGCATATT
Organism: Dasyprocta punctata; assembly: GCA_004363535.1. Classification (NCBI taxonomy): domain Eukaryota; kingdom Metazoa; phylum Chordata; class Mammalia; order Rodentia; family Dasyproctidae; genus Dasyprocta; species Dasyprocta punctata. The sequence continues at coordinate 9,307 of RJWM01002491.1, read as the reverse complement.
CATCTTTACACACTCTCACTCCACTTCTATGTGTGCTAAAGGACAGACCCAGAAATCACTGCCACGGGACTTTTTAGAAAACAAGGAAAGTGGTGAGGTCAGGCAAGCAAAGAAATGCCAGGATGTTAGAAGAGCATCAGTCTTTGTTCTCTGGATTACAGTAGCATTTGACAGAGATAAACCAGAGAAAAAGTGGGACCTGCTCATTTCAGATGAGGGTGGAAGACAATGTAGTTGTGTAGAAAATGCCACTGGCATTGAGAGCCCCCCTACCTGAGTCACTGTTCAGTGCCTGTCATTTATGTCCTCTTTTCAGCACTCAGTATTTCTCTTTGATCAGAAATCTAGAGATGGGACCCACTCTGGAGCCCCCACTCTTTAATGAAGGACTCAGCACTGCTCAACTGGTATCAGTGGGCAAAGGCATACGTCAACTGTGTTACTATGGAGACGATGAGATTGCTCAGATCACGTGTCGTAGCTCTGAGAATGAGGTGGTACTCAAAAACCACAGCAACAGAACTACAACTTCTTTCCACACACTAGGTGCAATTCTCAGAGTGCCTGAACATTTCTTACTTGATTCCCATCTGAATGGCTTGCCCACCACTTCTCTTTCTGAGAAAAAACGAATCCACATGTAGTGAAAGCCAGCAATACTACTTGCTGACAAGAGGACTATTGGTGGGATTTCATTCAGGGCAAAATGAATATCGCACTTCTCTTTAGACTGTGAATGTTAAGAGCAGTGGTTGAAATATAGGTGATTTAATAAGTTCTTGTTAAACAGCAGCAAGCTACCATTTCACCTGTTTAGCACGTTTTTACTTTTGCAAAATAACTTTCCATGTTTATTCTTACTGGAGGCCTTTATGACTCAATTCCAGAAGTAGGGGGTAAAATCGAGGCATAGATGGGCTAAGTGACTTGCTCAAGGTGATAAGCCAAGTGAGGGTCAGGAGTGGCAGTGGAACCAGTTGCCTGGAGGGAAGGAACTTTTAAGGTAATGAGAAAGGAAGAGTGAGAATTCCCAGGTCTTGCGTTTGTGTTCCTAACTTATTTATAAGGTTTTATATTTGTTTTAAGCATCTTATGAAAGATTGATGGTTTTCATAATTGTAAAGCAAAAGTGAAAAAATATAATAATAAAGATTACTGTAGGTTATGGATGAATAAATGTCCCCCTCTAGGTTAAAACTCATACTAAGACTTTTATAAAACTAGTGAGTAATCATAAATGATCAGACGTGACCAGAAGTCACAAAACTCCATTAGAAAGAAATATCAATTTTATTATTAGTGGAAAATAACAAATAATAAGTATGTAATTGGAAATTGTTTACCATGGAAGCAGTTTCTTTTGCCAGGAAAGTAAACATTTGTACTGCTCAGTACTAATCTAGCAGCAGGGGACTATCACATATGACAGCACCCTGATCAGTTAATGTTATCTCTTAGTTATTTATATAAACTATTAACAACATAACTGAGTGGATCAGTGGCCACAGTGTGTAATTTCTGACCTGCACCGTTATGCTGACAGTGACATTTGTCTCCAGAGTAAATTTTTAATACCTCCAAATCTCAAATATTACCAAGTATTATTTTTATCATTATACACAGTTCTCTAAAATCTATTAGTGTTTAGATCATATACTTTCAACAGGGCCAGTATTGCTCCTGAGGGGGTAAAAATTGGTTGAAGGCAGGAGGACCGTGACAAAACCTCACTTTTCTGTGTATAAAGCATATATATACACACCATACATAAACACACATACAGTGATCCCTTGGCACCCATGGAGGACTGGTACTAGGACCCTCAAGCATATCCAAACCTGAGGATGTTCAAGTTCTTTTTATGAAACAGTAGAGAATTTGCAAAGAACCTATATATAACCTCCCATACACTGTAAAACATCTTTCTATATAAATGGTTGTTATTCTATATTGCTTCAGAAATAATGACAAGGAAAAAAGCCTGTACATATTCAGTACACACTAATTTTTTCCAAATATTCAATCCACATTTGTACTGTGGACATGGAACACACAGGTACAGAATGCTAATGGTACAGTACATCTGTGGCATTAAAATTTCAGGGAAAAAAAGCTTAAAAGGCTCCTGGAAAGGTGGTAGTCAGGACAATAATGGAAACAGGTTTAATCAACATTGCCCAATGCCTGTGCATATCAAGCTTGGCTGCACAATGGAATCTCTATGGGAATTCCAAGAAATAGTCTTGCTGGAGCTGGAGTGAGATGGTGGCTGAGTAAGATAGTCCATGGTCTCTTCCAATAAACACCCCAAGTTGAACAGCTATTCATGCATCAAATTCTCAGTACAAGAACTAAGAAAATTAGATAAGAGGCCATAATACCTGCTTTTATTATAGTAAAATGATAACTGGCATTTATGAAGGCAGGAATAGTTGCTGTATCATGCCTCCATCAATTCAAAGCAGCTCAGCATGGACAGAGGCAACTTCTGCACAGGAGGTGAGAGGGAGAATTAAGTCCAGACCTATACTTGAAACCTAATACCAGGCCTACCACAGTACAACCTATTGCTGGGCAAAAACCCACTTCACTACCACCAGCTTGTAGATTCAGTCACTTGAAGTCAGGCCAAAGTATTGACTGCCTCCACCATCCCTCTTCCAAGCTTTGGTGGCAAAGTAGGGAGTAAGACTCACTTGCTGGGGAATAGGGCACAAAATCTAGCATTGGGCTTTGTCTTAGAGCACAACATCAGACTCACAACAGTGAGATCAAGCATGTAGAAGAAGCTATGGGTCTTGCACACAGGGTGGAGATAACAGACAGAATCTCTGGACCAACTCTAGTGTACGGTAGAGAACTTGCACCTGTGGGACAAATCTGAGTTTCTGCTGAATCAGTTCTAGCCCAGGAGTGGGCCTGAGGCACACATGCCCTCCCCCTGAGATGGTACTGGCTCCTGCAGTATGGTTCAGCTTAGCATCAGCTTTGAGATCAAGCAACTATCTCAATCCCTTGTACCCCAGCCTCAGACAACACAGCTATGCCAGGCCAGCATGGCTCACAACTGAACTCTAAAGTTGCTCCAGCACCAGACAGAGATCTGTGTGCTAGTGAGACAGACTCATGTTTCAACCTGTATCACTGTTAGCTGTGACGTGAACTTCAGTGTAACTTTGAGACCATGTAGAGACTTGTAGTTTAAGTGTCAGGCACAAACCAGTTTAGCATCAATCCCAGTGATCAAGGGGCTTCCCTTAGCAACTCTACCTCAACTTGAGCAACACAGAGTAGTACAAGACCTCATGTGGTGGTGTAGCGCAGGGTAAGAAGCCTGAGACTTTATCCTGAAACTTAGTGTTGGGCTGGTGAAACCTAACATTGGGCTGGTACTAAATGCCACTATCCCCAGGCTTGCCTGTAGAAGCAGCCTTGGGAACAGTGCCTGTGCCAGGGAAGACACAGGGCCCTGGATTCTTAGTCCTGCTAGGATCACCTTTCACTGGTTGCACTGGCCTTGGTCCGTAAGTCAACCCCAGGGATAGGCAACCCATAGAAATGCAGGTCTTGGTCCTCAGCAAGTGTTGTATTAGTCTTGGTGAACTGTGAGCTCAAGTATGACACAGACTGGCAGCTTTGGTAGTCACAGATGTGACTCAGAAACTTGGACTTTGTTCATCTATGGCGACACTGGCCATAACAGAGGAATCTAAGCCTAAACCAGCAAGAAGCTTGCAGAGAAGAACTACTTTGTCTAGGTACTGTCCTCTTTCTTTCTGAATAATGCACCAACAGAGTGTTTGGGACATAGAGATCTGGGTTACTCTCTTGTACTGAAACAATAACAACACATCAACAGCAGTTTTCTGACAAGTCTGGATGTGAGTACCATCTCGAGCTGAAATAGTGGAAGTGACTACAGACTTAAAGAAAATAAACAACCTCCTTTGGAATTTCTGGAAAGACAAATACAAACAAAGCCAGATTAGGAAGACTGAAATAAATACTAGATCCTTCAATGTCTAGGTGATGTTGCCTGCCAACAAGCACTGTGCTTTCAGGAAACCATAACCTCAACTAGAGTTTTCAAAATAGAGTGACAGAAACTGAAGGTATGCTAATTGATACCGAGAACATTCAGATAAGCAAAACAGCTGTTTAAAGGAAACTCAAAGTGCTTAAAGAAAACAGAGAAATATTTTAATACTCTAACAGAGAAACTTAAAAAGTCAAAGCAAGCCTTCTTCAAGACACCTTACAAGCAAGCTGTTAAAGGTGAAAGAAAGAAGATTCTTAAGACTGCAAGAGAAAGAAAGAAAGAACATATAGGTGTGCCCCAGTTCACCTGACAGATGACCTTTCAGGAGAAACCTTGCAGGCCAGGAGAGAGTGGGATGAGGTTCTCATATTACTGAAGGAAGGAAAACTATAAATCAAGAATAGAGTACCAGAAAAACTACCTTTCATTTCTAAAGACTTTCCCAGACAAATGAAAGATGAGAGACTATATATCCACCAGACCTGTTCTACAAGAAATGCTAAAGGAAGTTCTTCAAATTGAATGAGACACTGAATAAAAACAGGAAGGCATAAAACTTATGGGTAAGGGTAATTATACAAATTCAGAAGGCTTTAATATTATAAGCATACAATGTAAATTATTCATACCTTTAGTATGAAGCTAAAAAACAAAATGGTTTTAAAAAGCTGCTTATCATTAATGTTTAATGATAAGCAACGTAGAAAGATGTCAAAGGGAATATCAAAAATTCAAAATATTGGAAGGACTGAAACACAACTGGAGAGTTTGCTATTTTCTTTGTTCACCTGTTTGCTTATTTGTGTTCTTCTGATCATGTTAAGGTACTATCATTTCAAAATAGCTTGTTATAACCAAATGATGTCTTCTGTAAGCTTCATAATTACCAAAAAGCAAAAATCTGTAACAGACACACCAAAAATGGTGAGCAATGAATGAAAGCACACTATTTAGAGTAATAACTTAACCATCAAGGAAGACTGTAAGAGGGGCAGGATGAAAAAACAAAATAATCCTGGAAAACAAGTCACAAAATAATACCTTACCTATCAATGATTACCTTCAATGTAAATGGATCAGATTCTCTCAATTAAAAAACAGAGTGACTGAATGAATTAAAATACAAGACCCAGTTGCACATTTCTACAAAAATATTCACTTCATCTCTGAGGGCACGCATACAAAGAAAGTAAAAGAATAAGACATTTTATTCAAGCAGAAGTCAAAAGAAAGCAGGCATAGCCGTATTAGTATCAGACACCAAATGGGTATAATGCTTATGCAAAGAAATAATGGCAGAAACTTTATTTAAAAGCAGTAAAGAGAGACAAGGATGGTATTTATGTAATGATAAAGGAGTCAATTCAGCAAGAGGAAGTAAAAATTTTAGGTATATATGCACCCAATATTAGAGTACTCAAATATATGAAGCAAGTAGCAGTTGAGGACTTTAACACTCTATCTGCAGCAGTGGACAGATAGGTCAGGCAGACAACACAGAAATATTCCACACCATGGTCCAAATAGACTCAACAAATGTGTACACAATATTTCATCCAACAGGTACCAAATGCATATTTTTTTCTCATCAGCACACACAACATTATCCAGGATAGACCATATAATAGACCACAAGACAGGTCTTGATGAATTTTTTAAAATTGAAATTACATTGAGTATCTTTACTGACTGCAATGGAATAAAGCTAGAAATTCACAAGACAAACTTTAGGAAATAAAAATAATATGTAAATTAAATAGGTTATATTAGATAACCAATGGATCAAAGAAAAAATTAAGAAGGAAATTTAAAACTTTCTTGAAACAAATGAAAATAGAGACACAACATACTTAAGCCTAAAGGATCCAGTAGAAACAGTACTAGGAAGGAAGTTTATAGAAATCAGAGTTCACATGCAAAAAGTACAAATATCTCAAATAACCTATCACTGCATCTCAAGGAACAAGAACAGGCAAAACCCAACTTTTTAGAAGGAAAGAAGTAACACAGGACAGAAATAAATAAAATGGAGACTAAAACAATACAAAAGAGCTTGTTAGCTGGCTTCTTGAAAAGAGGAACAAAGCAGACAAACCCATAACTAGACTAAGAGATAGGTCTTAAAAGATCCTTAGACATTATAAACAACTGTATGCCATCAAGTTTGATATGTAGAAGAAATAGACAAATTCTTTAAGACAGTTACCTTACCCAGCCAGAATCATGAAGTAATAGACAATTAACAAGTAGCAACAGTGAATCAGGAATAAACAATATTGCACCAAAGAAAAGCCTAGAACTAGCTGACTTCACTGCGAAATTATATCAAGCAGAAGAAGAACTAATACCAACTCTCTTTCAGTTATTCCAAAAATAGAAGAGGAAGGAATTCTTTCAAACGCATCCTACAAGGCAAGAATTATACTGATACCAAAACCAGATAAGGATACAATAGGAAAAGAAATGATGAGCATAGATTAAAAAATCTCCAGCAAAATATTAGCAAGCCAAATCCAACAGAATATGAAAAGCATTATTTATCATGATAAAGTGAAATTCATCCCAGGAATGCAAGCATGGTTCAATATGTGCAAATCAATAAATGTGATGCACTATTATCAATAGAATAAAGGACAAAAAATATGCAGCCATCTCAACTGATACAGGAAATGCAGTTGATAAAAATCAACGTCCCTTCATGATAAAAATGCCAAACAAATTAAGAATGTACCTCATCATAATGAAGAGCATTTATAATAAGTCAAGAGCTAAATTACACCGAGTGCAAAAGTTGAAAACTTATAGTCATGTTCGATTGTAGCCTGCATTTTTCTTTTTGCCCTTGTGTTTTTTCAGTGAAGAAGAAATGCCTTGGGCTATGCATAAAATGCATATTACAGTTAATGTATACAAGTAACAAAATTTCTTCTTTAAAATATTTATCATTTTTTAAAAGTGGGCAAAAAGGGAAAGACATATGTTGAACATGCTTGCATGGAATAAGACAATGACCCTACTTTCATGACTTTTACTCAACATGGTGCTGGAAGTCCTACTCAGAGCAATTAGTTAAATGGTAGAAATAAAGGGAATCCAAACTGGAAACCTGACAATTGACATATTTGCAGATAATATCATATATATATATATATATATATAATTTTTTTCTTTTTTTTTTGCTTTTTAAGACAGGGTCTTCTTATAGCGTTCAGACTGGCCTTGAACTCACTATGTAACACAGGGTGGCCTTGAGCTCATGGCAATTCTCCTGCCTCAGCCTCCTAAGTGCTGGGATTACAGGCATGGGCCACCATGCCTGGCTGAAAAAAAAAAATATATATATATCTTCTGAAAAGCTCTCCTGAAGGAACTATTAAAACTAATAACTGAGGGCTGGGGATTTAGCTCAGTGGCACAAGTATTTGCCTGGGAAGTGCAAGGTTGTGAGTTTGAGCCCTGGTACCAAAAAAACCCAAAAACAAACAAACAAAAGCTAATAAATTCAGCAGTGTTGTAGGATACAAAATTAATATATAAAAATCAGCAACATTGTCATCTGTTAACAGAAAATTAGTTGAAGGAGAAATCAAGAAAGCAATCCATCTAAAATAACTACAACATGAAATGAGATAAAATACCTAGGAATAAGTTTTACCAAAGAAGTAAAAGATCTTCACAATGAAAAATATAAAACACTGATGAAATAAATTGAAGAGGACGTGAAAACATGGAAAGACATTTGGTGTTCATAGATTGGAGGAATTAGTATCGTTAAAATGTCCATCTTACTGAAGGAGATTTATAGATTTGATGTAATCTCTATCAAAACACCAATTGCAGTTTTCAAGAAACTAAAAAAAAAAAAAAATCCTAAAATTTTTACAGAAACACACACACACTCATCCAAATAGCCAAAGTCATCCTGAGCAAAATGAATAAAGCAGAAAACATCACACTTTCTTTAAAACAGACGACAGCCGGGGATATAGCTCGATGGCGTAAGCACCTGCTAGGCAGGAACGAGGTTTGTGAGTTCGATCCCCAGTACCAAAAAAATAAAACCGACTACAAAGCTATAGTAAACACAGTAGCATGGTATTAGCATAAAAACAGGAACGCAGGTCAAACAGAGACTAGAAATAAACCAATGCATGTACAGCCAATGGATTTCTAAGGCGTTAAGAACATATATTGCATAAGGGATTTTTTTTCAATAAACACTGTGGGGATAATTGGATATCCACATGCACAAAAATGAAGCTAGCCACTGCCATCTCACCAGTTAAAATAATCAACTTAAAATGGGTTATACACTTAATGTAAGACCTGAAACTATAGAGTTACTAAAAGAAAATATTGGGGAAATGCTTTGGGATGTTGAAACAGGCAGCATAATTTTTTCTTTTCTCTCTTTTTTATTTTTTTGGTTGTTGTTTGTTTGCTTTGTTTTTGGACAAGACTGGGAGGAAAAGAAATGAAAGTAAATCTAAATAAGTGGAGTTATATTTAACTAAAAATCTTTTGCACAGCAAAGGAAACACTCAACATAGTGCAGAGAACACCTACAGAATGGGAAAATATTTGCGATGTATACATCTAATAAGGGGTCGATATCCAGAATATATAAGGAACGCTTTAAAAAATCAATAGCAAAAACCCTCACATGACCCAACTTAAAAATAAGCAATAGATCTAAACAGACATTTCTCAAAAGACACACACATGGCCAACAGGTACATGAAAAAAAGCTCTATATCACTAATCATCAGGAAAGTACAAATCAAAGCTACAGTGAAATATCACTAAAAGACTAAAGATAACAGTTAGTGCTGGCAAGATGTAGAGAAATGGGTACCCTTGCATGCTGGTATTGGGTACGTAAATTAGTACAGCTACTATGGAGTTTCCTCATAATAAAAATAGAAGTACCATGTTATCCAGGAGTTCCACTACTGAATTTATTTCCAAAGAAAGGAAATTAGTATGTCAAAAAGACATCTATATTTCATGTTCTTTATAGGATTTCCAATAATAAGAAATGGAAACAGCTTGAGTGTCTATCAACTAATAAATAAAGAAAAATCTTTACAACTGAATGCTCTACAGCTATTAAAAACAAAATTCTGTCATTTGTGATAATAAGGGTGCAAGTGGAGATTATGCTAAGCAGAATGAGTCGAGTAGAGAAAGACAAATACCACATAACCTCACTCATATGGGAAATCTAAAAAAGTTGATCTTACTGAAGTTAAGAATACAATGGCACTT